>JAFLHD010009066.1:0-12657 GCA_018856295.1 Blastosporella zonata
GAAAGCTTGATCATCATAGGAAGGCTGGGATTTGTGGAATTCCTCAAGGCCGTTTTCGAGGATATCTCCTTGGTACTGCTCTCGTAAATGTGGATTGTCGAGGAGATTTACAACGAGCATGAGTGGAGGGAGTTCAAGGCTACCTAGGAAGGCCATAGCCTGCCCAATTTTCTGCTCAATGAATGACATTTGTGGATAGTAGATCAATATCTCTTCTTTTGGTATTATGGAATCACGTGTACGGTAAAATATTCACAGAAATTCATGAAGTGTATCTCATGGCGACTTCCAAATGTGGAACGTCAATATCTTTATTGGGACTGTGCATCACCTCCGACATGATCGGCCTGGAAGTTTTGCCAGTCGCTTGCTGCGCTTGCCAAACAGGCAAAGTTGTTTGTTTGGTTCCCTCTGGGAACCCGAGCGCAGGGCGACTGGTTATAGGAGTCTGGTCGAAACCATAATTTTGACAAAAAGGTCACAGGTCACACCCTATGCCGAAGTGATTGAAATGGGACAGTACCTACAGTTCTTAATTACGGGGAGTTTTGGCTTTTTGGAATTTCTCTCAACATATTTAAACTGTACTATTACTTCTTGTACCACATGAAATAAACTCCAGGGGATTTCCCAGTTATTGTCATCACCCCAGGCTTTACATCTCTATAACAAAACTACAAAGGTTTCAAGACTCTTGTTCTTTTTTTTTTATCATCATCAGAAACTACAAAGGTTTCTAATCTCTTGCTCTCTTATCATCCTCAGGAACTACAAAGGTTTTGCATCTCTTATTCTCTAGTTACTCAATTAGTTTTGGTAAACCCACATCTCACTTATATGATTTACTGACATTTTGGATTACATTCAAAATTGTTCACTCTAGGCATTTCAGATTAGTAATTACATTCAAAACCACTCACTTTACATTTTGGATTCAAAATCATTCACAATTGTTCACTCAAGGCATTTTGGAGTACATTTGAAACCACTCACTCTACATTTTGAAGTCACTCTAGCATTTTGGATTTGAAATCATTCACTGTTGCATTTTTGACTCAAAGTCACTCACATTCACGCTAGGCATTTTAAATTATGCTTGACACTTCTTGCAGTCTACCTGCTCAACTTTCACTTTACACAAACCCCGAAACACTAAGGATGACCAGAACGACGACGGTGTGAGCTATGGGCTCAGAAACGAAGGATCGAAGGATCCGAGTACTCGATAAATCCCCCCAAAGCCAATACAATTCCAAAAGAAATGATCACAGATGTCTTCTCCCAAACAACAACATCATGATTCCCTCAGGAACACCAAGTGAAAATAATAACGATCAACCCCTTACAACACCAACAGTAACTTCAGGCCCTTTCTTGCCTTCCTTCCGTCCAAGCGCACTGGCACATTTCTCCCATGCCCACCTGGTGAGCGCAAGGACTTCATCATCACCAAGACTATGCCTTACGTGCAGTTCCATCGTCACAACGAGCGCCTCATCCTGCGTACTCTTCCCCGTAGACGACGGATCCGGGGTAGGAGTGAGCTGCCAAATATGTGGTGCAGGTAGGTGAAGTACTTGTGGGTGGCGCTCAACCTTAAACACAAGGGCCAGGTTAGATAAATTGCAAAGGATGAACCAGGCATGAAGAGAAACAGATATACCTCACGCATGGCGCGTAAGAACGCTTCTGTCTTGCCGCCCGGCTGTCCTCGTGGTGGTGCAGTCTGGAGGAGAGCAGTGCCAAGCACCGTACATGCTCGGTACGCCAGATTGAACGTCACAACGGTGATGAGTGCCGCGAGGAGCAGATCACACGTTCGATGGTGTTCACTGTTTGTTGAAGTCACATTAGATGAAAAAATTTGAGTATAAAGCAAACTTACACAGGTACCGCAATTGCTACAAAGATAATGATACTTGTAAAGGTGATGGGGCTCGCAGCAAAGGGATTTGAGAACAAGATGCCGAGGAGGGATGTGGCAGGTGGGTCGATCCGGGGCTTAGATGTCGAGGACAGGGAACGTATAAGCGTCCGGAAGGTGGGAATCCTGCTTCCCGTAACTGTGGCAAGACTTGGTTTACAAATACTATGAAAAGGCGGGTATGCACTTACTACTGACGAGCTTGGAGTGATTGTTGTACAGCAATGACGTCCCAAAGACGGACAAAAGCGTCACGAATGCAAGGATAATTGGAAATTCGATGCTGTAAGGGAACCCAATGTTATCACAAGAGGAGAGGTAGTGATATGAAACAAATGCACCCAACAAGGCTTTCATCCTCATCTCCATGATGATGGTGATGACCTTCCGCACTTCCAGCGCTGAGTAGAAGATGTTCCAGCGTCTCCTTACACACATATACCGCTGAGAACATAAGATACACCGCCTGTCCAAACATTGACACAGTCTGCACTGGAGCATTTCTACAAAGGCAAATTATCGTATTAGAATTATCCACAACGAAAAGTTTGATTCGCACCCGTAAGGCCTCCGTATCCTCCTTCTCTCACTTTCCGATGGAGTCTCCTCGCCAACCTTGGGCTTGAGATCAAGCCACCGGTTCACAATGGCTCCTTGCCCAACGCCTGACGCATCAAAGACGACCCAGTACCCGAGGCCCGTGACAGACAGCGACCCAACCTGCTGCCCGCATACCCACAGCCATGCCCCGAGGATGAATTGCATAAACCCTGCCATCAGCGCTCCCTGTAGCTGAGGCTCTTCTATGTTCCCGTTACCATACTGCAGCTCTTCGCCTGCGAAATAATGGTGCCCGTTTTCGGATGTAGGCGTGTGGGGCGGAAACGCTGTCGTAGAGGCTTTAGCAGACTGGGAAAACGCTGACATGGGTGCCCAAGGTGAGAGGGGAGTCGGCGTAGGCTGCGTGTGCAGTTCCAACACCTGGGGAGGGCCGTTGCCGGTTGCACTATTCGCGCCAGGCTCGAGAAACGAAAAGAAGCTGTGGGACATTGAGTGCTTGTGGTGGTGTCCGCGGCGCGAGGACGTCGGCTGGATGGGCCCAGTGCCCGTCATCATGTCAGCTAGAGCGCTTGGTGGGGGGCGAGCACCAAAAGTGAATCCTGCACCGAGAGGTGTGGCAGGCCCATTAGCACGGGAATGAGAGCCGGGAATGCTGATACTGGGTCCGGCGGAGGGCATGACGCTTGTGGGAGCCTCCTCTTGAATCTCAAGCTCCTGAGCGCCGTCTTCAGCAATAGACGCGTGAGGGATAGAGCCGGGGCGCGGGAAGAAGACGGAGAGATTGCGGGAATGCAGGCGGGCGTGTCTGCGAGAGGTGGGCTGATTTGGGTTTAGGTTGAGGCCTGTACCGTCTGGGGCAGACTTTGAGGTATTCATGGGCGACGGGGCTGGGGGGAAAGCATATAGTGTTGGGGAAGATATCGAGGTCGGTGGTGTTGGGGGTGGGAAGGATGAGGACAAGGGTGAGTGAACAGATGGCAAAAAGGCATTGGAGGAGATGGAACGCGTGCGTGAGTGAGCAGTAGGGCTCACTGGAGCAAACGAGGAGCGAAATGGGGAGGCCGGGTGGCGCTGGAGGTTATAAGGGATTGTAGGTGGTCCCACGCCAAGCGACGAGATGCTCCTATGGTGGACAGGAGAGGACTGAACACGATTACGGGGTGGCGGAGGCGCAGATACGAGTGGAACGTCGAATGCTGGGGGCTGTTGATCCTCTATGGGGCGGGTAATTAGAACAATATTTTCGTCTTCATCCTTGCTAGACTTGCGACGATGCAGATGTGGGCCGTCCATGGCACAAAGAAAGAGTGGCTGTTATATGAGAATGTGGTCAAGTTTGTTCTAGCGAAACTACAAAAAGTTGCCGTGGATTCTAGGTGAAATCCAGGCGAATTCAGAATGGCGCTGGGCCGCTGGCAGTTGGGGATTGACAGCAAAGGAAATGTGTGATCCGCATTGTGATCGCAACCGTCAGTCAACATCGTAATCGCAACCCTCAGCCTCTCTCTTTCACTTTATCCAAACTTGCAACAAGGTTCAAGCACCGTCATTGCTCCAAAGCAGATCAACCTCCCCACATGTTTTTCCTACATAGAACAAGAACAACAGCACCACTACGATGACACCCCACTCAATAGTACGTGCCCCCTTAGGGACATGCCCTGGTCGCGCCTCCCCACCATCAACGCAACGATGACCAGCGAAACTCTCTTCGCTGCCCTTCCAGCATGCGAAAGCCTCACAACCCTTCGCTACACTGACCGCCTCTCCCAGACCTACCAATTACTCTCCCAGACCTACCAATTACCCTCCCACTCCTCCGATATCTGTCCCTAATCACTGACAACCCTGCCGACCCAATTTCCGAAAGACTTACTCTTCCGGTGCTCACTACTCTCCATGTCGAGCAACAGCGGGGCTGGCACATAGCGCCAGACCCCTCGGTGTTCGCAGAGTTCCTAAACAGGTCCAATTTTCGTCTTGGAAATTACACAGACAACATATCAGGAGACCCAGTCAGCGAGAACGTCCTCATAGAGATACTGGGATCTCCCGCCATGTTTTTCCTTATTGTGCTTAAGGTCGGACCATTTGTGACGGAGAAGACATTGCAGCTTCTGACGTGGACAGAGGAACGCGCCATGTTTTTGCCTCGACTCCGCCAGGTCCAAGCTTCTTCACCCGGCACCCTTGTTGGCATGGTACCGTCTCGCAGGGAGGGAGCAGCTGGCCTGGAGATATGTACTCCGTAATCTCCGAGTGGGGCGCTGGGAAGATCATCAAGTGGATATAGATGCATTTAGGGTTTTGGCAGAGCAAAATATCTCGCTCAATGTGCCGTCCGACTGGCGTTCATGCAGCTTCCACATTGTTATTATACCCAGTTCGAATTTCTGTAATTTATATATTTCAGCTTCCCTTTTCAAGCAGATATCAATGCAGGACATTGAGATTTAGCTTGTCGTCGCCATGAACGCGAGGAGAACCCTGGGTGAACGTCACAAACGCGTGTGTCACATCCAGTCACAACTTTTGTCGTTGCCCAGCACAAGCCCAGCATGGAGATGGACATTTCAGAACCGCAAACACTCTATGCATCGTGTGCGGACGTACTGTCGGTCTGCAAGGCCATGGGCGATGACATCGAGTCAGTGTTCAACCCTGATACAGGGTTTGCACCGAGGATGAGGAAGGTGTTGCAGGCACAGTAAGTGGCTTGAGGTCGTTTTACAGCGTGAACTGATGCGAGAGTGTAGACTGCAAGAGATGGAAGAGACGAGAGATGTTGGTGTTACCGAGCTGGATGTAGAATTGGTGAGGATGGAGGCCAAGACGTGGGGACTGCTGCAGGCTGTTATACCGTGAGTCTCTTCTCCAGACATGCAAATTTATTAGGGCTAATTGTACGTATAATGCAGTGCACGAATAACGGAGCCTTTGCCCGCCCCGAACCCTGCAGCGTTACTGAAAGAAAACCCATACACACCAACCTCGACGCTCGCCCAGGCTATTTTAACCCACTCGCTTCTCCTCACAGAACTGGTAGTCGTGCGCGAGTGGTTACAGGAGACGGCACCCGTACCTGCGGGCCCGGAGGCGACGACGGGATATTGGAGGTTTACAAAGTTGGGAGTTGTGCAGGCACTCCGCACGGGTGGCGGATTAGGAGCAGGAGGAGGAAGGGAGGCGCTCGTCACGAAAATGGACCCCGATATTCTGGGAAGGCAAGGACAGGGGGGTAAAGGATTGGCGGTGGATGACGCGGTGAGTTGTGCACGCTTTCTGGAGTGAGTAAAAGACTAATGAATCCTTGAAAACGAAGAATTACGAGAAGAGTTTGGTCAAGGCGCTTTATGGCTGTGTGCGAGCGGGACGGTTGGGCGAGGCGATAGAGATGTGCAGGAAGGCGCATCAACCATGGAGAGCGGCGAGCATCATGGGGTCCAAGTTCTTCAAGTGGAGGGCCATATGTGAGTCTGGATGTAATCGGCTGGACCATGTTCTGATTTCTTCTACAGCGACCGAATTCGAGGAAGAGGAAGATGGAGCAGTAGAGGACGATATGGATGTGTGGTCGGGGAATAAACAACGGAAATTGTGGAAGGCATCTTGTATCCGTGCCGCTCTCAGCGTAAGTCCCCCTTCCTTTACCAGTACGAGTATTGAATGGGTCAAAATCACGTAGAGCAACCTCCCAGAGCACGAACGCGCGTTCTACGCTGCTCTTGCGCCTTCCGAGCAAACGGCAGGTGTGCTCAGAAGCGCATGCAGAACGTGGGAGGACCACCTCTGGGCGCAAATCAGCATCATGTGTGAGGAACGGGCGAGTGGGGAGATGAAAAAACTTGATGGCAGCTTTTGGGAGGACGGCTTGAAGGCGCTGGAAGGGGAGGGAGAAGATGGGGAAGATACGAGTATGGGAGACAGGGGAAATGATGTGAGAGAGGATGAAAGAAGATGGGTGGAGAGAGTTGGAGAGACATTGGAGTCTTTGAAGGATATTGCTGTTGCGGAGGGGTAAGTTTTCCTTTTCTTTTGCCGTTGCTTTCGAGATGCGTGCTGATTAGTTACTTTCGTTTTTTAGCTTGGGGTCGGAGCATGCGTTCCACTATTCACAGCTACACATCATCTTGAACAAAACCGAGATGATGCTTGAAAACTTTGCCAATGCGCTCCGTAATGGGTCGCTCCCATCTTCATCCCGCGAGTATGCGTCATTGCTCTCCTCGTCTTGCTATATTGCTGACAGCCCTCCAGGCATGCGCCGCTGTGCCGCTTTTTCGCCCATCTATGTCTGTATTTCCAGATTGTAGATATCGATATCCCGCCGCTCGCAACACAAGTCATCCTCGAGTCGTACCTGCAAGTACTAGAGGTACGCACTCCCTTCGTTATATTTCAACACTGTTGCTGACCGAAAAGCGCAGGCGGCGGGCCAGCGCGACCTCATTGCCTTGTACGCCGGTGCGCTGGGAGACAATGCGGTTGAACGGTATGCCATGTTCCTTGTCTCTCTTGAACTTTCGGTGGACACGTCCGAGCGCCGCCTCACCCTCACACGCGCGAGGGACCATGGGTTGGATATGGACCGCGTGGCAATTTCTACGGCCGAACGAACGATTGAGAAGGCCTTTGGGGTAAGGATCGTCGACCTTTTGACTCGGGTACATGGTATTTACTTGTGTACTCTAGGTGCTGCCAAGGTTGAGAGGCCGCCTCCCGTCGATCATTGCACTACAACCTCCACCGACTGTTCAGGAGCTCATTCTCCTCCGTTCGATCGAGTGGACGACGTACAACGAATCGACGTTCAGCATCGCTCTCGAGCAGGCTAACGTCATCCTGCGGTACTTCCTTGGTAAGTTTGCCACCTCTCTCTAACTTCAGCAGTTGCTGACATAACATTATCAAGGGTCGGGGAGACTGGCGTTGGCGAAGCAGCTCTTGGACATCCTCCCACCGGAATTGGCGAGGGTAGGGGATCCAGAGGAAATGGCGACCGAGTATTTGCACTACAGACAGTTCTTCGTGATCTGGGAGACGTTGGAGAGTGTCATCGAGACCCAGGCCATGGAGATGGCTTGTATGAATAGGGAGAGGAGGTTGGCATGGTTGGGTGATTACAGGGTGGGTACCCTTTTCGTTCAGATGTCCTGTCAAGGAGCTCACGTGGCTGCAGAGTGTTATTGATCAGGCGTATGATCAAATCACAAAGCTGCTGGAATCGGAGTGGTTGGTGACTGATGTTGAGACACCTGGGGGTAAGACTTGGTTGTTGTTGAATCTCGACGATATGCTAAATGAACGTTCGTTGGATAGGTAACCGTCGTAAGCGGGAACTCATCCGCGTACGTCAAATATACATTCCGGAGCTCATTATTCGCCTGCACTCCTTGCTTGTTGCCTCGCGACATCACATCAAAGAGTGCGTTCTTCATTATTTTTATTCGTGGAAATTTACCTTTATTACCTCTTAATAGAAACCTGACGCGCGCTCTGAGTCTCGCAAATACCGTCGCTGATTCAAGATACAAGCTGTATGAGGACTTTGTCAATGAGGATGGAAGGCGGCTTGGCGGCTACCTTGGGGCAGTAAGGCAGGCCATTTTGGCTGGTTTGGAAGGTGGGGGTTCTGATCCTTTCAGAGTGCTTTCGGTATAGATTTTGTCTTGCATAATAGTTCTTATCATGAGTGTGTACTACTGTACCAACACATTCAATTCGGACAGTCACAGGTCACAACGCGTTTGTCCGTGTCCGAATATTGCTCATGTCACATGTAGTGTTGTGCAAAGCCCGGCTTGGCCTGAAAGCCCCGGCCTACGGCTCGGCTTTGGGGGCTCAGGGCTTCAAGAAATTGTGAGCCGGGCCTTATCCAACGGCTTAGGCCTGGCTTGGCTCGGCTTGGGCTTGGGCCGGGGCTTTGGGCAGTAGACAGGTGAAGACGCAAGTAAGTCAACAGGGAACCGAAAGAAAAATCTATCAGCATATTTCAAGTAAATATATAAGATAGATGGATAATTTAACTCACCTCCAGAAGTGTTGAGGCATGAGATTACCATTTAGAGCACCAAGTAATGTTGTCGATGGATTTGATGGATTTGACAAGTGATGATGGCGGTCTCCCAATCCAAAACAGAGAGTGCAGCAAGTGCCGTAAACTATCGCTTGTAACTGCACATTGTCTGTTGGATATGATTTTACCAAAAAAAGAACATAAATATTGGTCTTTTGAGGGCAAATGATACTACCTACCAGCACCATACAAGCCGCGGCCCAGGCCGGGGGCTCAGGCCTGATGAATTCTCAAGCCAAGCCCTGAGCCACTACAGGCCCTTGGTGACGGCCCGGCCTGGCCCTGCCTCAACAAGCTTGGCTTGGCTCAGCCTAGGGCTTCAGGCCTGAGCCTGCACAACACTAGTCACATGTCACAGGCATGTTGTCCAAAATGGCCAACCAATTGCTAAAACCGCGTTGTTTCTCCCTCGCGTATCCAAGAGTTAGGGCTCCTCAAGTTGTCCGAAATACTCAAATTTCACAAGTTACCCCAACCTTGTCCGAAACTTTTTTTTTCAGACACCTTGTCACAGGTCACAATGCTGTCTGAATTGACTGTGTTGGTACAGTATGTACTAAGTATTGAATGTTTGTTTGGTCAGTCCCTCCCTCATACATACTACATACTAGAACTTCCTTCAGCACTAGAATGGATGACTTTCCGTAATGTCTAGAAATTCAGATCTGGTTTTTTAACGTGTTCCTGGCGGAGTTATGTCAGCTTTTGAAGTTTGAAAACAAGGCTCAAACTGTAACACATCATCGCAGAATCTGTATCAAGATCATAATATGATTGATTTTGGATGCAGCACAGCTTGTCATGTCCGACAACGAGCTCTATATCTTGCAACTCCTGGCTCTTGAGGAAGAAGAAGACAGGGCAGAGGATGCCGAGTATATCTTTAAAGCAGCAGCAGCAGGTGTCCTGATATACCTGGGAGCATTAGAATCTTGTCTATGTCATGCAGCACAAAGACGGCGGCTTTACCTTACACAGGATGAGCTTCTCCCTGATCCATGCCATGATACGCCCTGGCACAAACTGTACAAGACACAGAGTGATTGTGCATTTATCACTACCATGGGCTTTGATGTCTGGGCTTTCTATCACATCTTGGACTCTTTTGCGCGCATTTGGGACATGACACCAATACCCTGTGGTGATCTACCAGGATCTGCTGCCCCATGTCTGTCTCGCCAATCACTCACTTGATGCAGCTGGAGCCCTTGGGTGATTCTTCATTACCTTAATTTGACAATGACAGAAGTCAGCTTGATGGAGATCTTTGTGCTGATCCCAAGCACTGTCTCACGTTACATCCATTTCTCGCTTGCCATTCTCTTGACTGTGTTGCGACAACTTCCAGAGTCCAAAGTTTGCTGGCTCTGAGGCTCAGAATTTGAGGAGAATAATGCTTTAATTGTAGCTTGATATCCATTGTTGAGTAGGGCATTTGGGAGCATGGATGGACTTAATCTTGTGGTACAAATGTCTGCAGACCAGGAAAGTCAAAATTCAACATTCAATGGATGGCTCCATGCCCATTTTGTCAGCTCTGTAATTGCATATGCAGCCTCAGGTACAATCTAAATTTTCTATTGCACTCTAAAAAGATGAGCAAAGTTAACAGGCTCATGACAGGTGAAATCATTGCATGTAAACTCAATGCACACAGAAGCTGGCACAATTCTCATGTCGCAAAGGGGATCTATGAGAAATTACTTTCACAGACACCCAAGGGTTTTTACCTTGTTACCGACACTGCTTTTTCTCATGGAACAGATTAGATCAAGGGGAAAATATGTGCACCAATCAAGGAGGGTACACAATTACCTGCTGATGGTGCATTACATGCACATCTTTATGCAGAAAATTGACAGTTATTATCCTACCAACAGACAGCAGAATGGGGCAACCAGACTATCCAAGGTTTATTTGGAAGACTTTGTGTTCCACTACGCATCAACTACGGTAACCTTTGTGGAGATTTCCTTGAAGCTGTTATTTGGCTCTATCAGATTCAGACACGCATGGTTGGAATTAACCAAATACAAATGGTCTATATGCTTATTTGGAAGGAGGATGATCAGGATCATATCTAGACCAATTTCAAGAATATTCTGTTCTCAGACCAGCGTAAAAATGACTGAGTCTCAAGATTTCATTTACAAGAGGTGTAAATAATGTAGTATATAAGTACTAGAAAGTATGCAATCAGCATAAAATCAGATTTCAGCAGAAATGGCATCCTTGGATACTACACCAGCAACATAATCTTGAGACAAAAAGCCAGGGGTGACAAGACCTGATGAAGTTTGGTCGAGATCCTTATGAGGGGTGTCAACTATGGTAGATGAGCTCCCAGCATAGAATGTGGGAGGGGAACAATGACAAGGAGAAGGCTGGATAGATGGCAGGAACTGGGCAGGATTATCATCATCCCACTTGAAAGTAGTATGGGCTGTGTGGGCAGTAGAAGAAGGTGTCAAGACACCATGGCTCAGAAACTCATTAGTATCCTCGTCAGAACTGCCCCTCCATCTCGTAATTTGGTTCCCATCCAGGTGAACTATATTCTCATGCCAGTAATGGGGCTTAGCTTGAGAAGAGTCAACAGAATATTTGTGGTGGCAATAGGGAGAATGGTCATCTTGGAAACAACTAGCAGACATCATAGCCTTCAACTCTGCCCTGTCAAGACGGCTCAGCAGCTTGTCATTCTTGATCTGCCTCCAGAAGATGGGAACAAAGGCTTTCAATAGTAGCCTGGGCATCCTGGAGTTGTTGGGACATTGTAAAGAGCTGGGTGGTGTGAAGGGAACAGAAAGCACACTTGTCATCATGAGCAACTTGAAAGGATAGATCTAGGGCTGAGGAAATTATTGCCAGTAGATCATGGGCACCCCCACGTAATGGACAACTCAGAGCAGTAGATACAGTGAGACAGTTCATGGCAGCACAGTGTGCAATCAGACCGAGAGGCTTTGGCACAGATCCTGGCTCAGTCTTGATGATAGGCTTCTTTGAAGCCAACAAGGCCTTCTTGCAAGGAGCTAGTGTTTCATTGTCATCAGCATCTTCTTTATTGCTACTAAGAGTACAAATTGATATTAGAAAAGAAATTGATAATGTCACACACCTGATTTCAATTATGTTATCTTTGTATGCATCAACAATCTCAGAATCATTGAGGTCATGTGTGCCTGCCTTCTTGTTCATCAGAAACTCAATCTTCTGAGTGCGCTCAACTTAAGGAGGACAATAAGCATCACCCGTTGATGACAAGGCACACGGCTTAGACTAGTAGCAGGTGGTTGAAAGGTTGATACCAAAACTGGGAAGTGTTTAATAAAATGTAATGGTGGCTGCAATGTGGGTTGGTGACTGCGTGGGCTAACACCTGAGGATAAGGAAAAAGGTGATGTTTTGGGTCCCTTGTAGAAACCTTATAGAATAAGTGGGCGGGTTAATAAGTGTGATTGTGCTCGGGGTTTTGTTATAGTTTACTTTTCCAGTGGAATGGGGTTTCAAAATGGATCGGTCGTCCTAAAGGTTTTGAGAGCTAACGCAAGAGGTGTAGTGTGGAGTAAGGGTAGGGTTTCGAAAGGGATTTTGAGAGAGAGAGAGAGACAAGAGAAATCAATAGAGAAGTGATAGACACAAATGTGACAATGGAGAGGGATTTTGGATTGATTTTGGATTGAAGGCGAGATTTTGAGACGGTTTTGAAAATGTACTGATTGAACTCTGAAAGATAATTTTGAAAGTATCAGTTAAAATGGTAGAATAAGTAAGATGTGTTACTTGATGCTAGTGACAATTACTAGCGCTAGGGAGAGAGATATAGGACTGTCGGAGTCCTCGAGAGCAATAAAAGAGATAGTAGAGGGATTTTGGGAAGTCTTTGTGACTTTCTTAGAGAGGGTTTTGGAAAGGTTGACAATGGAGAATCGTGGGTATGAGCCCGTGGTATAATATTGTGTCCTGTACTAAAGGTAAAGTACAGTTTAAATATGTTTGAAACAGTCCAATAAGCCAAAGCTATAACGGTGTAGTAAGTAATTTGTAGTCAGAGATAGGGGGAGGTTTGTGAGATTGGTAAAGGTGAATATTG
>JAFLHD010009067.1:0-12544 GCA_018856295.1 Blastosporella zonata
CAAAGCCTTCTCAAGTTTCTTCTGATGTTCTTCGAGGCTGGCGAAATTCGGACCATGATAATAATTATAAGCTTGCTGATGTTCCGTTTCGGCTATGTCCAAACGGCGTTGCGCTTGCCTGTATTCCGGATAGTTCTCGTCAGCCCATCGATCGAACGAAGGTTTACGGTCATCCGAGTCATCTTCATATTCGGTCTCCGCCTGGCGTTTCATATCCAAGAGATTTCCCTTCGCATCGACCAATTCCTTTTCAGCGGTACGGAGTTTCCCCTTGGCTTCAGACGTAGGATGGAAGTCCTAGATAACATCGTCAAAGTCTATGGCTCATCATATGCTAGCTCGACGTACCAGGTGAACTGTTTTCAAATACCTAGCATTGAAAAGCGATTAAAGCTAGAATTTCGAGAAGGAGGATACGTACGTGTTTAATTCAGTGGCGTAATCTCCGGTGGAACCATCGGCAGCAAGAGTGGTGTTTGCAAGTTTATAAAGAAGATAGTTGACATCGTTGTCCGTTAGCTGAGGCCCAGTGGCATCGGTCAAGCGTACGGTGAAAGGAAAGGCAAAGACCTCATCATGCGAGGTCGCAGCGCTGAGATGATTTTCGACGGCTGAACTATAGGCATTCCAGAACGGTGAAGTCATGTCGATGAGAACCACTGAATGGAGAGCTTTGTCTATGCAAGATGAAGGGCTTAATAAATCATTAGGCTCATGGCCAGCTGCTCTCGAACTTCAATGGATCTAGCCAAGGATCTAGCATACACAATGTGGCCAGAATTGTTATCCGATGAAGTCCAAAAATGACAAGAGGGTTTCCAGTTTGGAGAGTTCCCCCTCTTCTTAATTAGAAATCGAGGAAGAAAACTCTCCGAAGGGTTCCAGTTGTCTTCACGTCACATCTCCGCTAGAATAAAAGGATCAAGAACCGCCCATCGAGAGTTCTCTCAATGACGGAGCTGAGTGCCACAAATGTGTGTTTGCCCGTTTGTGTTCTTGAATGGCGGTAAGACGGTATTATTTACCCATATGCAAAGATCGCGGTGTCCCGAGGTCATCCAGAGAAACAATGAAAGGAACGACTTACTCATGGAAGAATTCCACAACTTCGGAAGCGCGAACAGAAGTTCCGCATATCCAAGACTTGTGGCCTCTTCGAAGAGCGGGAACTCGGGACCAACTGACATATTGTCACAAATCTATCATGGATGCTGCGTGAAATGCCACGGAAGGATCCAAACCTGACGGATCCATCGATACGCCACAGGCGTTTGCTTGTTTCGGGGATAATTTCGGACCGATGTTTTGGCGAAAGTTGAGGGAATGGTGGATTCTGTAGAGGCTAATCGGATGGGCGAATAGGGCGTGAGCAAACGCAGGGTTCCAATACTAGACTCACAAAATGGGATTGCCATCTTCGAAGCTAGGAACAACTCGACACAATGTACATTTGCCGGATACATCTCTTCCGGAGTGACAGAGTGAACTTCAAGTTCTCAGAACATTACGGCATTGATTCGATAATTAATCCAGAGCCACCACATGCGCCCCTTAATTTTTGCACGACACTCTTAATGCTGAAGTCGCTGTCGGATGTTCAGGAATTAAGAGTACTTATTAGATCAGCCTTGTAATGTAGGTTCAGTGGTACCATGAGTGGAAATCGTAGGCAGAAATTATTCAGCGGTGACAATCAGTGTGTGACAGGCCCGGACTCAAGCTTCTCGCTACATTTCTGTCACAGTTCACCAGCCTCAAACTTCTCGCCCAACTCTCTGTTCACTTCCTGTCATAATAATCATACTAATTGCCCCACAGGCGGCCCATTGGGGTCCCACCTCCCCGTCCTATTCACACCTGCCACTCTACCCATAAAATCGATTAATATTGCAATCATCTTGCGACATGTGGATTTAACCGCCTCAAGAATCTTGTGAATGCATCTCTTCTAATAGAGTGCACTCAGAACCTGTCATTGATTCGAATCCGCGGACTTCTGTCTCCAAATTTTTAACCGAACAAATCGGAAGGAAGCGCTGTGAGCTGGAGGATTGCGGACTCCTGAAGTTGGCATTCATGCCATCTTCTTGGAATCGATTCACATTGTTGGGTGGACTTTGGTAACATCTTAGATTCATTGAAGTTCGAAAGCGGCTGGTCACGGGCATTTGGATATAAAGTCTGGGCTCTCCACATGCTCTTGGGTCAACGAGTAGCACCCCCACTTGAGCCCTCAACTTCTTTGACGTTTATCATTTTCATCTTCATCGTCGTTCTCATTTCATCATGTCTGACGGCGATAAGGCTATTTCTCCTTCCGACGCCATCTTCGCGCGTGGTTATGCCGCTGCTATCAAACCTCTGCTCGGAGTCACTGGGGCCGTTGGCCAAAATCAGCTCATTCTCACCAGTCCACCCACTCAGCGTGGAATAGCCGCTGGCTCAGACGTCGATTCGAAATATACCAACTATCAGATCTACAAAATGGCCGACGCTCTTCAGGACGCTGAAACTCCAGTCTTGGGTGGCTCTGACGTGGGTTCCTACATCGACCAGTTGGAAAAGTACGTACTACCTCGCTTTCAGATCTGACACCTACTAACGGGTTACTTATCGTCCCAGTTACGTTGCTTGGATCCATTTGCCGGTAAGACTCGGATTTCCTCGATGCGACTTGTAGGCTGATAGGCGTAAATATAGGATGCATACGCTTCCGAGACGAACAAGAAGTGGCTCAAGAACGCAGAGGCCGAATTTGCAAGTGTGGCTAAAGCGAGCCGAGCCCTCGAAAAGGAAGCAAGAAAGGACTACAAGGACGACGGATCGACAATGAGCTTTGAACAATGGGCCAGCATCAACTACGAGGAGGTTGGGGTGGCAAGGAGGAAGACTCAAATCGCGGAAACCGACCTCCAACAAGCACAGCAAGCCGTCAACGGCGCCCTTGCTTCTAAGCTCCAAGCCTTCCGAAAACGCTTCGACAATGCAAAAAATCAAAGGGACGGGGTGCCGGGGTAAGCTTGCTGTATCAACGATACAATCGAACCATCTTTAACCCGAGCTCTAGCTATAACATGAAGGCAATGCCTCAGCGGGAGGCGACTGGCGGAACCACCTACGTACCGGAGTACAGCATCGACACTTACCCTCAAGCCGTGGAACACTGGTACAATATTACTAAAGGCACCACACCCGAGTCGGTGAAGCGAGACCAGATCGTCAAAATCCAGATCGACCAGGGTCAGAAGACGAGCTGGAAGGATCTTGGCTTCAAAGACGTTCGTGGTGGAGGCAGGGTCGGGTTCTGGCCATTCCTTTATGCAGACGTCAAGTCGCGCCACACGGTCGAAAGGCGCGAGCTGAACACCGAAGGCCAGGAGAGCAATATCGATGTCAAGCTCGCTATGGTTGGTGTTCTGAAATTCGATGTCAAGCCCGGACTTTGGTGAGTTCCGTTCTTTTGAAGTTGATTCCGATAATCAACTAAGACTCGAACCATTCACTAGGGATGCCGCCGATATCAAGACTCTCTTCCCCGACCTTCGTCCTGGTCACCCGGAGGATGTCCTCGGTCCCAAGTTCGCTCGAGTAACTTCCGTTCTAGTTGGGTACGATGTCCAGTTGACGGTCAATTTTGGGGCCAAGCTCGCAGAAGAAGTCGGCAAGATTTACGATGAGGTCAAGGAAAACGGTGGGGGTTTGACCATTTTCGGGATTCGTGTTTCGGTTGAAGCAGGTGGCCGCAGCAAAGAAAATGACGAGTATCGGTTCGATGGTATCAAGTGGGATAAGACCAAGGGTTCGTTGACTTTGACTCCGAGCACAGGCCAGCTTACTCCCACTTTCCTTGGTGCCGTTGCTCAACGCTTCCATTAAATACGTACGCTACCTATCATCGCGACGTCTTGATCGATCATCATTCTCCTGTAGTTTCATTTGTATTTGTAGCCTCAGTGTTTCGAAATTACGTTTGTCAAGACCATGACTCAATAGTACGTAGTTTTCATCCATCCATCGACAAAGAACTGAGCGAGCCCTGCGACATCAAGTGTACCTTGACTCTTGAGCACGGCGAAAGATTTATGAAAATGTTCAGGAGAAGAGCTCGAGCGCATTCGACGCCACAAATTTTGTTTTTGCTCATCGACCCCTCGAAATCTTCATTCATTGTTGTCTATGAGTAACGAACCCTACACGTTTTTCGTTTATATGACATTGAGAACGAGACGACAGGATTTACGATTGTTTTTAACCTAGGTATGGCCTTGTTCCTGGCGCTGGAAATTTTCGATAGACCTAAGGCCGTATTACTGACCCGCTGCTATCTGTCGTCTTGGATTACCATTTTAGCTCAGTTCCTGACTTTCTTTTTCTGAAGACAAAAGGCCTGGACGATGATGCTCGTCTTGGGATTCAAGGAGTCTCGCTGAAAAGAACCGTCGGATGGTGAAAGCTTTGAATATAGCCTTAGAAAGCAGGCGGTGTAACCAAATGTGAAGGGAGTATCAAGCCCTAAATCGAAGGTTAATGTACATCTTAAAAGTGTGGCAGGCATAAATATGATTTTGGTGAGTCGGGTATTTTTCAAGGGTCGCCACTGATTCCCGTCGATGACCCAAGAATCTTGGTCGGCATATTCTCGCACAAGTTCTTGAGCCTGTTGAAGCTACTTCAGTATCAGGAATGGAGCACATTATGGTCGAAATAGACGACTCAGTCTTTGCTTAGGGTGCCCGGATCAGGGGTTTGATGAAGGACCAGAGGGTTAGAGCTCTACTGGTGCACGACGAGCCTGGTAGTCACCAAGGAGAACAAGGATGGGCCCGCTTTTTGGCCGGGAAAAATCGTGTCACTCTGATCTGTTGTGGTGACAAGCATCAATCAATCAACGTCGCCTTTAAACATCTTATGTGCATAGATTTGTTTTATGTGCTACGATACCTGAGCCATGTGAATCGACGAATGCATGGTCATTTGTCATGATCCGTGCGGTTCTCCGCCTTTCTATTAGTCACACTATAATATGCTCAAAGAGCCAAGGCAGGACATGAGCCCATCCGGACTGTAAGTTTCATTTTTATTGGTGGCTCACTAAAACAACTCACCGTGGCAACATCATGCATGCTCTTAGTTCGCATAAATCGACCTTGTTCCATGGAACTGCCCCCTCCAGGTTATAATCAAGCATTTTGCGATGTGTCTGTTCTTGAATCAGGCATCGTCGAACTTCCTTTGAAGCTCGTCATCACAACACCATCTATTGACGTTCTCCTTGTCCCGTCGCTTTCGTTCCTCATTCAACATACTCAGAAACACGAAAAACTCGTATTCGATCTTGGGATTAGGAAAGACTGGCAAAACTTGCCACCCACTTCGTATACGATCGACGGAAAAACCAAGTTTTCCTTCGAAATTCCACAGGATGTCGTCCAATCTCTAGCTATCGGTGGCCTATCACCCTCAGACATCGACGTCGTTTGCCTCTCGCATTGTCATTTCGATCACATTGGGGATACGAAGCTGTTTCCGACGAGCAAGTTCGTTGTCGGCGCAGGCAGCGCGTCACTCTTTGATCCAGGATATCCAGCGGATCCCACTTCTGGATTCGCATCCGACCTCCTCCCCGCTGACCGAACGACGTTTCTGTCCCCAGATGGGTGGACACATCTTGGCCCTTTCTCACGGGCGCTTGATCTCCACGGAGATGGCAGTGTTTATGTCGTCGACGCGCCAGGGCACTGCCCCGGCCACATCAACCTGCTTGTCCGCACGTCTGCTGACGGTGGATGGGTCTATCTTGCTGGCGATAGTGGGCATCACTGGTCATTAGTGACAGGGGAAAACGCAATCGCTACAGAACATGGGTGTGTGCATGCAGATAAGGGGGCGACAGAGAAACATCTTGCGCAGATAAGGGGACTGTTGAAGTATCCAAGAGTCAGGGTTTTACTCGCTCACGACGAGCCGTGGTATAACGACAACAAGGGTGGTGATGCTTTCTGGCCGGGGAAACTGCCTTCCCTTTAACAGTGCCTCGATTTTCAGTGCATGAATCCGGTTCCAAGACGTTGGTAATTAAAGTCCAAGATGTGATGATGCTATGATAAGGGTATGGCGTGTATAAATGGCTTGTAAATGGCTAGCAATCCTAGTAAGTAGCAGCACCACGTCTCCTACGACCGTATCGGCGGCCCGATCTATGAGAGCCAAAGCATCTGCAGCAAAGAATATCTGCAATGACGTCGAAGATTGTAACGATCACCTAGGGGTCGATATCTAGTGAGCAACCAGTGTCTGTGGCAAAGGAAGTCAACATACGGTCGTGATCGCGCCAACGATGGCCATAATAACATTAGCAATGGCGGAGATGACCGCATTGATCCCGCGACCGATGGCAGAGAATATAGACCCCTAAAGAATAATGGTCACTTCCACGACGAGAGACGAATGCCAGGGAAGGTGGCTGACCATTCATTCAAATGATCGTCAAGGCAATAAAAAAGTTGTGAGTAATATGCGAGTTGTGGGGAGGCGAATAAGCTTGCGCGTTGAAGAAGGGGGACGACGTTGAGGGGTTATATACTCTTTCAACTCGATGATGTCGTTTCACCACCGCCCCATGACGCGTGCGTATCAACCCCTACGTCATGGCGCTCATACACCAAAAGTAACACCTCGTGATGGGTGACATATGCTCACCGTGACAAGCGATGACACTAACTGTTAAAGGTGAAATATATCCTTGCATCACCCTAGCGCTCTCTAAAGCCTTCAAGAGGGCCCAGTATGATTCAACTTTATAATTTCTGGGGATGGTGAGTGTTCGCTCCTCCTTTTGACAGATACAATTACTGTGCGGCAGGCCTTGCATTAGAGAGGGATGATAGCCGTATATCTATTTACTACAAATGTACTCCTATAACATGAAGTACATTTCACCCCTCTGCTAATCGGCATCTCATACTCGCACGCCAACAGTCAAGCGATATTATCATACAAGGTTGCGACGACCGCGGCGTGGAACAGATTTAAAGCCTAAAGGGACCATGGTAAGTCACCTGTCAAGTGAAAATATGATGATCTATCATGGTGCTATTCAGTAATGGGCACTATCTTGTGCGTTTAGCTGGGATCATGGGAACCACCAATTATAAGGCCTTGCCGATGCTCTTGTTCTCACTCGTTTGTGTCCAAGATGATTAGCACAAGCAGTGACGACCTATTTGGCCGGGCTTTCGACTTCGTAATTGTTGGTGGTGGTGTGAGCCTAGGCTTCTGTTGTCTCTTGCGTGTTGAATACCAAGAGATCATACTTAGACGGCGGGACTGGCCTTGGCGGTGCGGTTGTCGGAAGATCAATCTGTTACAGTTGCTGTACTGGAAGCCGGCAATGATACCATTGACGATCCTGCGGTCGCAATTCCTGGCCAGTATGGGCTGACCATCGCCGATCCCAAGGTTTGCTTGTCCATAATACGTTTTGAATTTCACTGATATCAAACTCAGTACGATTGGACCTTTTTTACGAGAAAACAGCCATTCGCAAATGACAAGGAGATTTTGTGGTCTCGAGGGAAAGGTCTAGGTGATGAGCGCTTCTGCAGAACTCAAACACTGTGCATGAACTGTTTATCCAGGAGGTAGCTCGACTATCAACTCCTTCGCCTGGAGCAAGCCTCCTGCGGGCGACATCGATGTTATCGAAAAACTGGGCAACCCAGGGTGGAATTGGAAGGACTATCACCATTATTCCAAGAAATCTGAAAGGTGGGCCTCCGAATTTGATTTTTATAAAGACACTTATGTGACCTTTGCGGTGCCAGATTCTTTCCTCCATTACATGAGGTGACAGAGTTATTTCCTCACACCTACGATCTCGACGCGCGAGGCACGTCTGGACCAATCCATTACACCATTACACCTCACGCTCATACGATCGATACCGTTGTTCGAGAGACGAGCAGGAACCTAGGCCTCAAAGTCATTGATGATCCCTACAAAGGAGATGTAGTGACAGTTTCTTCTATATATATGTATGTGTTTAATTGACTCGAACTGCAGATCAATGGCACATGGGTCGCATCTGCTAACCTTGACCCCGAAACGTGGACACGATCCGATTCTGCTTCTGCATACCTCAAGCCACATAAGGACCGAAATAACCTCGTGGTAGGATAGTGGCAACCGTATTATTGGTGACTGCATTGAATGTGTTTGGTTAGGTTCTACCGAATGCTCTCGTTTCGCGCGTCGTGTTTGCCGATAAATTGGGCGATGATGATGAACTAGTCGCAACGGGTGTTGAGTTCATCCATAAAGGAATCAAGCATGTAGTCAATGCTCGCAAAGAAATCATTCTTAGCACAGGGTATGCGGAGGCTCAGTCTGATTTAAAGAACTGATTAACACTTGTTGACTAGGGTGCCAGTTACACCTAAAATTCTCGAACTCTCAGGGATAGGTCGTCGAGATATACTCAACAAAATCGGAATAGAAGTGAAACTGGAGCTCCCAGGAGTCGGTGAAAACCTTCAAGAACATCTACTTTTTGGCGCCACCTATGAACTTGACCCGTCTGTGAACCACCAGACTCTCGACTGGCTTCGCGACCCCGAATATGCCAAAGAGGCAAGGCATCTAATGTACGCCTTGAGTTTCAATTTTGATAGCCCGTTTACTCGTCTGATATGACCCTAAGTGCTGAGGGCAAGGGGTTGATGAGAACATGTATCACCTGTTTCAATTACTTTCCTCTTTCGAGTGTCAGGAATCCCAGCGCAGCTAAAACCGCCGATTCAATTGCCAAGGATATAGAGGAGTACAAGAAACAGTCAGACATTCCTCCTGGCCTTTCGGAGCAACTTAACTTACAGCTCGAGTCTTTGCGCAATGATTCTATTCCAGAGATGGAGATAGCAGCATTTCCGGGAGTATTCTCGACACAAGGTGAGCCTTCAGCAGACGGGATTGATTCTACGTATACTCATCTTGATGAACAAAATTGTTTTAGAAGTGACCCCGGAGCCAGGGAAAACATATACGTCGTTCCTAGCCCTTCTAAATCACCCTGTCTCTCGTGGAACAGTTGTATGTTGGTCTGATTGCCATGCACCATCCGTTCCTTAAGTTTTTGATGACTCCTCGGTTTTGCAGCATGCTAGGTCCAGCGATCCTGAAGACTACCCAGATATCGACCCACACTATTTCGAGAAAGATTCGGGTGGGTTTCGAACTACAATTGCTCTGATAGTTGTAAAGTAATGCTGATATCTCACAGATCTTGAGCTCCTCGTGGAACATTTGAAATATATACGGACGATGGTCCAGACCGAACCGCTTAAGTCTGGGATTGTTGGGGTAGAGCTACATCCGGGTCCGGAGTGCGAGACTGACGAGCAGATGCGAGGTATGTGTGCTTTCATCTCCGCCCACTGATGCTCATGATGTCATTGATGTAAAGAATTCTTGAAGAATGGATTTCAAAGCGCCTGGCGTGCGATACCATTTCTGCCCTCTACAGTGTATTCGATTCTCTGATGGTTATCCTTGATATACAGATGGTGTAGGAACATGTTCGA
The DNA here is from genome assembly GCA_018856295.1 of Blastosporella zonata. Classification (NCBI taxonomy): domain Eukaryota; kingdom Fungi; phylum Basidiomycota; class Agaricomycetes; order Agaricales; family Lyophyllaceae; genus Blastosporella; species Blastosporella zonata. The sequence continues at coordinate 9,579 of JAFLHD010009067.1, forward strand.
TGCTGCCAAGAGATAAGCAAGGCGTCGTAGATCCCAAACTCAAGGTACGTCTGATATTTGCTTGTGAAGTTTTCTTTTACGACATTGCCATTTGCAGGTGTATGGGACTAAGAACCTTCGTATCGCGGATCTATCTATCATCCCCTTGCAGATCGCCGCGCATACTCAAGGTTGGTGTCTCCGTTTGTTTTCGCACTTTTGCTCACATATTTCCAGCCACAGCGTATGTGATCGCCGAGAAAGGTATAAAAAAAACCACAAATATGCTTTTTTTGAAAATCGATTGACTTCTCTTCAGCCGCCGATATCATTTCGTCTGCTTATACGACTCCGTGAACATCGCTGCTAAATGTTGCCATCACCATCCTGTTCGTGGACCATCCGTAGGTAGCCACCGCTTGAATATACATACACCCACGCTATTATATCCCTTGAAGTCATGAGGGCGGTTGTCTCCTCGTCCCACCGTCAGATGGTCAGTTAAACGACAATTCCTTATTAATTGTGCCCCACGTGGAACGAAACGGCGAGCGGTCGGTCATGGAGTCCCCTCCAGCCCAACTACCATCCAAAATAGGGCTCTGTCGTCTGAATGCCGTTATGTATACCCCGCAAGCAAGGCAGGCCTCTCACAAATAATTCGGCGCTCTAAATAAATATTCACAATAGCAATCTGCCTTGTTCCAATTGTGGAATCGATGAAAAAGCAGCCGGTAATATCGCGACCGAAGGGATGCAGGATAGGATCGGACCTGCGGACAGACGTTTAGCCTATGTACAGACCATGAGTCGAGTTTCGACAAGCGGTACTTAGTAGGAAGACCACATGCTCAGAAAGATTGGTGATTGATTAATATTTGATAGTGATCGTAGGCGAAGGAAGGCCTTCTTTTTCTAGATCATCCCAAGAGAGTACAAGGCTGAGAGCCTTGCAAACAGATTGCCAAGACTGTGTGGGGATTGAATGGTATCCTATTCCCAATCTGGAGGTGTCCAAGGCTGATATGAAGCCATTGGTATGGTCTAAGGAGTACTAGTGGCCTTTTGAATATCGACCGTCCATCAATCAATTTAAATATATAATAACCATTTCTGACGGTGAATGTTATGCGATAGTCGTGGAGCGCAATTATAGCGCCCCACCTACAGTGCGCCCACTCGGCTCAACATTCCACATGTACGGTTGTCGTAAAACGGCTTTACGGAGATCCCATATGATCACCTGTATGGTCACCTGCACCGCCGTTGTTAGAGGGTTTAAGTTTTCAAGAGACTTCCGCATGTCAATGCTGAAGGGACTCTCGGAAAACCAGAAAAAGCACGAAAAAAGTCTCGTGCTTGGCTTAGCCGACCATTGTCCATTTCCAGAAAGTCCTAATAATTAGGCGCCGGTCCGTCCGAACAAGCCGTAGTTCAGTGTTGACCTGAGGGATTTCTGTAGAATAAAATTCCCCGTGGATGTAGGAGAGTTTTACAAGAAACGAGAGCAGTTCTTAGACCGTGGCTGCTCGTGGCTGCTCGTGGAACAAGGCTTGTTCAAGGCATGCAAAGACTGGAAACGGTACTCCATCAGATGGTTACATAAGGTGATTTCGGATGTAACTTGCCGTCGATCCTTCTGTCAGCGTGCAAACCGAAGACGAATTTATATGAAGCTCTGAGTCGTAAATTTACGTGCATCCCCCCTTGCACGTTGACTGCCATGGTTTCCTCCAACAGGCTCAAGCTGGGGCTTATCCTCCTCCCCTTTGTAAGTGCAGCATCCAATTCCACTGCTGCAACATCGTCCACTTCGCTTGTTCCGACTATTGTGGTTCCAACTTCGGCTGGATCGTCTCAGACGTCTGCGAGCTCTGCTTCATCTCCTCCTTCTGTTTCTATCTCGTTCCCTAGCTCTTCAGTTCCACCCACGTCTGTCGCTGCTTCTAGCTCCTTGAGTTTGGGCTCTTCAGCATCTGCATTGTCATCAAGCAGCCTGAATGCGAGCTCTTCAGTTTCAAGATCAAGTGCTTCGGCTTCAGCTCCAATCACTTCAGCTGCCCAAATCGCGACGGCCACACCGTTAGCCTCTCCTTCGACGACAACTCGGCAGCTTGTGCCAATCTCTCCTTACCCGTTCACTCCTTTCCCCACGCCTTCACAAGGCCCTGTTTCCAATGTATACCCCGCAATTGTTCCAAGCAACCCACCACCGGTACGACATGATCTATCAGCTTTTCTTGAGATGTACTAACCCAGGTATCTCTAGGTGAACTCTCCATTGGTTCCCGACTTCTCCCCGGCTTGGGCGAGTGCCTACGCTAAGGCCAAAGCAAAGGTGAGGCTCTTTGACATGAATATTTTGGTGACCTCATGCCAAGGAGGCGGATGCATGTAAGATGCGTGCAACACGTATGTCTCCCGCCCCTCAAGTGGCGTTTCGTACGTCCACAGAACCGTGCACGATTATATTTATAGGACTTTTATCGCCGCCGCTTTCTCCGTTTATCATGCATTCTCTCTGATACACTTCTATCTAGATCAGCAACTTTACACTAAATGAGAAGATCAGCGTGGCCACCGGTGTGGGTTGGGCAAATGGTCTATGCGTCGTAAGTCCCCAAGTGGCCAGCCCTTGAACTATTCTGATATGATACTCAAGGGCAATATTCCCGGCATTGAACCTGCCAATGGACGCGGTTGGCCCGGCCTCTGTCTGGAGGTACGTATTGTCTGATGCTATAATGCTTCATTACTCACCATTGGTAAAGGACTCTCCTCTTGGTGTGCGCGATGCTGACTACGTAACTTCCTTCCCTACTGGTGTCAACACTGCAGCCACGTAAGTTGGCCACTTATCATCTGTGGCAAGCGTAACTCACACGACATAGCTTCAACCGTCGTCTTATCCGGGCCCGCGGCCTTGCTATGGGTCAGGAGCATCGTGGGAAGGGTGTCAACGTGGCTCTTGGGCCCATGATGAACAT
>JAFLHD010009069.1:0-12467 GCA_018856295.1 Blastosporella zonata
GTTGGCAACATTCTCCAAGTATATCTTGAGGATTTAGCTGTAACTGCATCGACACCCACAAAAGATACTCTTCAGCGCAAACTATCAACATATCTTATTGAACATATACAGTTTTGGTATCAACCTTTCGACTGCCTGCTAATAGTCTAAGCCGTGTGCCTTGTCATCACCGCCCACTTATTCTATAAGGTTTCTACAAAGGACCTGAAACATCACCTTTTCCTTATCCTCAGGCGTTAGCCCACGCAGTCACCAACCCACCTCGCAGCTATCATCACATTTATTGAACACTTCACAGTTTTGGTATTAACCTTTTGACTGCCTGCTACTAGTTTAAGCCGTGTGCCTTGTCAACACCGAATGTATTTGATTGGTGTCCGAAATCTCATAGTGGAGGTCGACGCCTGCTATATCAAAGGGATGCTATCCAATCCCGACATAGTCCCCTCTGCCAGTATGAATAGGTGGATTGTCGCCATTCTACTATTTCAATTCAAATTGGTTCATGTCAAGGGCATTCTACATGGACCCAATGGACTATCTCAATGCCCTCGGCAACCTGACAATTTGGATGACCCCCAAGACCCCAATTTCAAAGATTGAGTGGACCACATGTATGGTTTCATGCATATCATTCAACCAACTATACCCCATGCATCACTCATTCTACAAAACACCATCAATCCAAATTCTACACTTCCCCTCCCAATATCTATCTGAAATACCAATGAACCCATGCCAGTCATTAATGACAAAACAGACCTCTCCTACAATCACGTTCCCTGCTCAGAGTCAGCAATTCAAGAAGAACAGCGCCTACAATTAGTCAGGTTTTGGCTCAAAACCCTAGAACGACCTAAAGACATTTTGGATTCGGACTACGTGTCTCTCATTTGCTATGCGACTTCATTCTTCAAGGACGGCAATCAACTATGGAGGCGCAATCCAAATGGCTCACACAAAATTGTAGCCTTGCCCAAAACCCAAATCAATATACTACGCACTTTGCATGACAATTTAGGACACCACCGGTTCTACGCAACTAGGGCCGCTCTATTAGAACAATTCTGGTGGCCCCACGTCCAAGAAGATATCAAGTGGTACCTACAAAGCTGTCACATTTGCCAAATCTAACAAACCTCAAAAGTACGACTACCCCCTACCATCGCTATGCCAGCCCCGCTCTTTAGCAAAATGTATCTCGACACTATGCATATGCCCAAGGCTGCAGGCCTCAAGTACATCATTCAAGGCCGCTGCTCCTTGACCCAATATCCTGAATTTTGAGCCTTACGAAAAGAAACCAGTTCAGCTATAGGAGATTGAATTTTTGAGGATGTTATCTGCCGTTGGGGTGCCCTTCACAAAATCGTTACCGACAATGGTACCCCAATCATTAAAGCCATGCAATACCTTTCAAAAAAGTACCACATCCACCACATTAGGATTTTGGGCTACAACTCTCAAGCCAACGGCCTAGTCAAAAGGCCACACTTTGAGGTCAGACAAGCTCTATTCAAAACGGTCGACAGCAATGAATTGAAATGGCACACTGCTGTCTATCCTGTCTTTTGGGCCGAGTGTGTTACTGTCCAAAAACGAATGGGCTGCTCCCCTTACTATGCTGCTACTGGAACCCATCCTTTACTCCCTATCGACATTACTGAGGCTACATTTCTACAATTACTGCCAAAATCCCTTCTATCCACTACCAACCTCATTTCGAGGTGCGCTATTGACCTTACAAAATGACCTGAGGACTTAACTTGCCTTCATTTGACAGTCTACGCAGCTCGATGCAAAGCAGCCTTACAATTTGAAAAGGACCACACAGTCACTATTAAGGACTTTCACTTTGAAAAGGGTGCTCTAGTCCTAATCCAAAACACTAAGATTGAAAAGTCTCTCAACCAAAAGATGAGACCCCGCTACCTAGGACCAGTCGTCGTCGTCACTAGGAATTGTGGAGGCGCTTACATCTTATGCAAACTAGACTGTACCGTCTTTCATAGACCCTTGGCCGCCTTTCAAATCATACCATATCTCGCCCGACAATCCATTACACTTCCCCTTCACACATTAGACATCAACCTTAACTGACTAAAGGAGATGCAAGAGTCCAAAACACTAGACAACAAAGACTATGGTTCACCTCTAAGTGAGGAAGAATAAACTATCAGTCCAAAATCCGAAAGTCTATACCCGCTCTATCGCACATTCCTATTTGACTCTTTCCCTATTTTCAACATTCTATCCCAAACAATACCACAAAAATCAAGAAAATTGTCATAAACCAGATCTGAAACGTCTTCACCCTCCCTTCACAATAACTCAAAAAACATCACTATGCCCCGTCTTCAACAAGTCATTTACCTTCAAAGTCTTCAACTACCTCCCCTCAACCATTATCTAAAATTGACCACTATTATCCGAAATTGACACTCATTATCCGAAATCGACAATCATTATCCAAAATTGACAATCATTATCCGAAATCGACAATACTCGAAACCGTTATCCAAAAACACTAGTCCAATAGCCAAAATTGATACTCACTTCCGAAATCAGTACTTTGTCAGAAAATCTCTTCAAAGCCAAGAACATTATAGTTCATCAAGATTCCAAGCATTCATTATCCGAAACCCTTATTGACAAAACTTCAAAATCCTTCAAACAAGTTAAAAGTCACCAAGAAAATTATATACAAGTCATTACTCTACAAAAATTGCCTACTCAAAGGCCAAAATCTCCCATAGGGCCTCCTCTGCCTCCCGCCTTGCCTCCACCAGTGTCCCCTGCAGCTGCCTTGTCTTGCCCAATATTGTCTGCATCTGTAGGAGCTCAAACCGCAACGCCGTGTACTCCCGCTTGCAGGTGGCGGCATAGTCAGCTATTGCGGCCTCCATCTCCCTCAACTCCCCCACATGCTGAGTCACCCTCTCAAACTTGGTTGCTGGCTTGTCAGTCGGTGGCCAAACTGACTTGGCTGACTCCGACTCCCCATCCCCCTCTGCTACCTCTGGCGCAACTGGCACACCGTTGTCCCTCTTCTCAGCCCTTCTGAAATCCCTCCTGCCAAAACCTCAACTCCCAAAACCTCCTCCTCGTTGTCCCCCGTGCCCAGTGTTGGCAGTGCCGCTGGAGTGGTGTTTGAAGGTCCTGCCGCAGGACCCTCCTCGTCATCGTCAGAAGCGCACGCTGCCTGAGTTGCCAGCGCCGCTGCCCTCTTCTTCCTCTTCCTCACCACACAAGCCTGACGTTGGGCATCGCACGCCGTATCCCTCGCCAAATTCCTGCATGCAATGCCGCTGTCTCAACAGCGGCAGCACGGCAATTGCGCCTGCGGGTACTAGCAGTGGTCAGCCACCTTGGCGGTGGTGCAGTGCTGGCACTACAATAAAGAAAACAAAAGTCATCAGTAAAAGGAACACAAGTCAGTCAGTAAAAAGACTTACTGGGCCTTTAGTCTCCCAAAACTCTAGTCTTTCGCCGTGGGGCACCAACCTCACTACAGCCCTCGTAGACCATCGCACCCACACTGCAACGTCCCCCTCCAATCCCTCATTGACCAAATCTTTGTCCTGTTTTGAAAAAGATTAGTCATCCAAAAGCGAAGAAACCGAAACCAAAAAACTTACTGTTGCGTGAGCCACCAAAATGTCTACCACTGCCTTGGCCTGCTTTGTCGAGGGTTGGCCAGACCTGGTTTTCAAAACTTTCAAGGGCCTCGCGTTTGACGGCCCACTATCCATATTCTAAAGGCAACAAGTCAGCAAAAGTTATAAAGAAAAAATCTGAAATACTTACAACTCCGCCCAAAATCTCACGGGCCTTCCTTTTACCTAAACTCTTGGAAGAGGCAAAAGGTTTTTGGACCAGCGAGGTCACAAAATCCTTATTGTCCTCTTCAAAGAGAGGCATCTCCTGCGTGTCAGTCATGTTGATATCAGCCAGAGCAACCGACCGCCACCCTGGCACTATTGCCTTGGAAGACTAGTCAATGAAAGGACTATCACAAGAGACTAGAAAAGACTTACCACAGAGAAGAACTTATAGAAGGGCATCTCCTGGGCCCAGTCCTTCAAGCTCCACATTGTCTAGAGATCCTGTCCCGCCTCCATCACCACCGTCTCTTCCACCCAATCCTCATCCTGTAGTCTTTTGGGACGTTGGTCCCACATGTCAAAAAGTCCCACGGCCACTTGAAGAGCCTCCCACAACAACGGCTCATCTTGAGTCAGGCCAGCGTATTGAAGATCAGTAATTGCGTTGTTCCTGAAAGTTTGGAGGTTTGAAGCAAAGAGGGTTGGGACGTCCATGTCGAGCAAATTGTCGACCATTGCCCTCTCAAAACACTTTAAAAAGTCAAGTGGAACTCCACTATTTCCAATGCTGATCAACGTGCAGAAAACAATTGGAAATCACTCAAAACACTAGCACCACAGGGATAGTCCTTTGATGTTGAGCGACTCAATAGCAAACACTGCCCCGGTCAGCAATCAAAGTTTACAATTTGACTTCTTTTCGGGCGCGCGCTTCTTTTCCAATCAGTCATCATTTCGGATTGTCAATCAAGCTTTCGAAATCAATAGCTGCAGTCAATTTCAAAATCCACCAAATCTCCCTTACAATTACCTCATCATTACTGGTTGCCGAAAACAAACTTTTGAACTCATTACTCATAATCAATTTTGAGAATTGTGGAGCGTCCCCCTACATGTGCAGTCATCATGCATACCAAAATGTTTCAAAACTCAGGAGTCGCCTTCTAATCCAGGGTCGCGCACGGCCATCACAGTTCTATTATCCCACCACCCGAAATTCTATTACGTCCTTCACCGCCTTTCAAAATCGTCATCAAATCTGATCAGATCTCAAAAACCCCCTACAATCCCATCACTCCTGCAAGATCCTATCTCTGGACCAGTCAGTTAATGACTGAGGACAGTCTAGATTTCAAAATAGGGTAGATGATGAGACCTGCCCTAATACAGGCGTGTATTCATTACAAAAACCCCCCCTTCAAATTCCTAATGGTTGACGACGTCAATCAATAACCCCAGCAATACACCTCCGCTGTCTATCAAGACTCAATAACTCTATTGGCGTCATTACAGGATTACTGGGTGGTCATCAACAACTTCAATACCCTTTCACCCCAGCCTACAAACGGCTCATCACTATTTCCCTCACTCCACTGCTGATATTCCTTCCTCCATCACCCAAAATCATTACAACACCATCAACAACATCCCTTGGTACCACACAAAAAGTCATTAACACGTTTGTTGGCATCTAGCCCCTATCGACTATTGGACCTCGATACCCAAAGTCCCCAATGATCACCAAAATGCTTGCGCAGTCAATAACTGAAAGGCTAAACATTATAAGCCACCGGTAATTATTTTGCTATGATTTCGGACTTTTATCATCAATTGTCGTCATTATTGCGCTTACCTTTCTTTGCCTATCTTACAGTTAATTATTGGTTAGAGGCTCGGTACCCTTGCTAATAGTTGATTGGCTTTTTGACTATTTACTTTCTCATTTCGCTTATTGAACTCAATGAGAGAGCTACCGTTCTCTGTCAAACAGAGGACCAAGAGATAAGACTGGAATGCATGAAGAACGCATAACCAGAGACACTTCAACGTGTTGATTCATCAGAAGCCCAGTCTGCATCAACGAAACCACAGCCCGAAGGCAAGAGCAGCTTAACCTCAGGTGTAACCCCATCCAATCCATCAAAGTTGTATTCCAATGCTAGATCCATGCTGCCAAGCAAGTATTGAAGGACGCCTTTAGCCGCTAGAAGATGGGCACGAGATGGATTCGAACTGTATTGTCCCAAGGACATAGCAGTAAAGGCGAGGTCGGGTCTCGTGCAAAGGCTAAGGTATGAAATACACCCTACTAAGTGCTGATAATGGATCTTGATGTCGACATCTTTAACTTCAGGTAACAAGTTGGGAGGAGGAGTTGGGAGATCATGCATGGGTCGAGGGAGAGGAGTGCAAGTTGGCTTAGCTTCAAGAAGATTATATGATGTGAGGAGGTCGAGAACATAGCCACGCTGCGAAAGCCATAACTTGCGTTGAGAACAATCCCTGTCAATCCGAATACCAAGATATAACGAGGTAGGCCCAAGATCGATGACTTCAAAGTGTTCATTGAGCTTGTGGACGAGCCAAAGATACAAGGAAGGAGAATTGGTGGCATTGAGACTATCGTCAACATGCACGCAAATGACAATGAATAGAGGAGAACCGTCCATTGGCATATCAATGGAGGAGTCAGGAGGAGTGTCAAAGTATGCAAAGAAGACGGCGTGATCAACTTCGCATCTAGACAACCCCAGAGATTCAAGAACTCCACGAAGCAGTTGGTACCACTCATGCGAGGACTGCTTAAGACCATAGATAGCACGAAGAAGTCGATATATCAAGGACGGATCCAGGGCAGGGAAACCCAGAATTTGCTTGCAGTACACTTCATGAGTTAACGGCGCATTGAGAAATGCTGTTTTCACATCAAATGAGAAAAGATGGAGATCATGTCGTGCAGCGTATGCAAGGGTAAGTCAAATGCTTGTCATCTTTGCAACAGGAGCATATGTAGACCCATAATCTTCCGGACGTTGTAGGAAACCCTGAGCGACAACCCGAGCCTTTTCTTTTCCATGTATCACAGTCCCATCAGGGTTATACTTGAAAGCGTAGACCCAACGCAGTGTAATTGGTTTGCAACCACTAGGAAGAGAGGCTTCTGCAAAAACACCTTTACTCCGTAAACTCTCAACCTCTCGTTCCATTGCCAGACACTATATGGCATGGTCAGACCTCCTTGTAGCCTTGTTATAATTTTCCGGAGGCTTGGTCAAATCATACACCTTCTCTTTGCGAAAAGGGAGAGGATCAGGGAAAGTAGCCAAAGCTTTAAAGTCAAGCATGACTGGCAGCTCAAGATCCGTCAAATCATCAACCCCAGAAGTCATAGTGGACGCAGCAATGAGTGACTGGAAATCCTCGATGGCATATTGACCTTGGTGAGGAAGAAGAGACCGAGCAATATGATTAGCTCGATGCTTTGCCAAACGTTCATTACTGGTTGCTAGATCTTGTGCGTATGAACGTCCACGCTCAGTGGGGTTTTGCACGCGAGGAGGTAACAATGCTTCCTTGATCTGAATAGTGGGCGGAAGATCAGGTGGAGTAGAGGACGACTGAACAGTAGGTGTAGGAGACGTTGACTGGCTAGCAGGTGCTGAAGAGGGCAACAAGACATCTGGAGGTACTTCATCTGAATGTTTAACTCAACAAAGACATCCCCTGGTTGACTCATCAAAGAGTACATCTCTTGAGAAGAAAGTCTTCCCATTCATGTCCCAAACGCGCCAACCCAATTGCCCCTCCTCATAGCCAATGAATATTGCCTCGAAACGATGTGTTGCACCTTTAGGTCTGATCTCAGATGGGTATAGGACATAACACTTGCAACCCCATACACAGAGTAGTGAGAGGTCAGGTTTGGAGTGTTCCATGACCTCGTAAGGAGTCATTAGTGGGGGCAGAGTGGATGTAGGAAGGCGATTCCTGAGGTATTGGGCAGTGAGGATTGCATCGCCAAGGAACAAAAGAGGTAGACCAGACTCTGCCATTAGAGCCTGTGCCGTGTCTTCAATAGTTTGGATGTAACGTTTGGCCTTTCCATTCTGCTGGTGTGCATACGGCGCGGAAGTCTGGTGAGTAATGCCTTTGGAAATGATGTATTCATGAAGTTTCCCTTGAAACTCCTTAGCTCCATCCGACCTAATCACTTTCACTTTGTTCCCTGACTTCAGTTCCCATGATGCCTCTACCGTCTTAAAGTGATCCATGGCAGTCTTCCTTTTCTTCAACAAAACTGTACTCCCATAGTTGGAGAAATCGTCGAGTATGGAATGAAAATGTGACATCCTCCCGTTCGCAAACAACGTAGGAAAAGGACCACAGGTGTCCATATGAAGCAGTTCACATATCTTGCTTGCACGGTGCTCAAGGTGGTCATAAGGTCGAGCTGCTTGTTTTCCAACAATACAAGGAATACAGTGGTCATCTGAGAAAGAGCCAGTATAGCCAACCCCAGATGCAACGTTCTTAGTGAGAACATCGCGTGTAGTACTGGAGGTAGGATGACCAAGACAACTGTGCCAGACTGCGGGCGTAACCTCAACACGAGGAAAGAAAGCAGGCGCTGCAAACTGGGGAACGTCCAACGAGAGTGAGGGAAGTACAAAGTCGCAGTAGAGGAACGAAAGACAGTTGTGAACATTGGCCTGGAGAGGACCTTCCACTACGCCAGAATGAGGGAAGAATATGGACGTAGCATCCTTCTCAAAGATGAGGCAAAGATCATTCTCGACCATAGACCCAACTGACAATAGATTAATCGGAACGTCAGGAGCATGTAAACAGTCCCTCAGAACCATGACAACGTGCTGCCCATTTATGTGTGTTTGAAAACAAACTTCTCCTCTACCAAGCGTAGTCAGAACTCCACAGTTTGCAGTTCCAACGTCAACAGCGGCCGATTCATCATAGGTCCAAAAGAGATGACGATCCTTGATGATATGTGTGGTACAGCCGGAGTCGAGAATTGCATTATAACAAGTAGAAAGTGAAAGAAGAGCAATGGGAGTAGAGGCCTTCAAAAATGCAGCATAGGGAGAAGTTGAAATTGAAGTAGGAGGTTCAGGACACGCATGAACATAAGCATCAATCATAACTTCATTGGAACTGGCAGTAGGAGTTACATCTGGTTCATCGGATTCTTTGACAATTGTTAAAGGAGCAGTAGTCTCTTCGACCTCGACAGCAACGTTTGCGTGCAGTTTAGAACGAGCAGGATCCTGACCGTTTTCCATCCCTCCACCCTTACGCCAGCACGTATCGATAGTGTGACCAGACATGTTGCAGTTCGTACACTTTAACGGAGCTCGGGACGTAGAGGATGAAGCGCCAGTGGTAGGAGTAGTAGAAGACGCATCAGGGGTAGAAGATGAAGGTTTACGTCCTTGGTTTGTACTTTGCTGGGTCTTCCATTTCTGGTGAATGTTGAGTGCTTCGACCGCAAGCGTATCAAAAGTGAAGTCTGCACCAGCTATTGAATTATGACGCTGCCAGTGCCTGCAAACCGAATCCTTCAAGACCAGCCAACCGTTATTGCTAGAAAGACCGTCTACAAACTTCTGGGTCTTCTCAAAATCGGCGAAGTCCCAGGACAATCCTAAGAGCTGATACACAGCGCCACGCCATGCCTCAATAAACTTCGGCACATTTCCAGGGGCACAGCTAGTACTGAGCACCGTGCTCTTCACCGCATCCGCTGTTGAAGCACTTCCAACACTGAAACAACCCCGCAAATGGGCAAGTGTATCACGAGCAGTCCTGGTGGGAAGATCCCAGGGTCCAGTACGTTTAGGAGGGAGCGATGCTGCAATTTCTGGAGCAAGTTTACCACTGAGTACGTGCTCGACGATGTCGTTGTGAAGCCAGAACACCCGGAACTCCTCCATGACCTCAGGAGGTGAGTCGAAGTCATACACTGGGGGAAGGACAATACGACAGGTAGGATTGCAAAGGTCACCAGGTTCAGGAATTCGGCACAAGTACCCGCGGAGGCCTAACACGTCGACAACCCAAAAGACAGCTGTTTCCTAGTTGATCCAATCAGCAGCAGAGCGTAAAGCAGGAACACTAGCAAGGGAAGGTAAAGTATTCTTAACATCATTCAAAGTAATTTCAGTAGGATTAGCAAAGGGGGGGGGAGGTAAATTTTGTAGAATCGGAAGAGCAGGAGGTTGAGGGGCAGGGATAACATGAGGAGGAGGTTGAAAAGGCACACAAGGGACAGGGTGATGAAGAGGAGGAACAAATGGAAAATTATCAGGAGCAAAAGGTTGAGGAAAAGCTTGAGGAGGATTAGGAACAGGATTGTAAAGAAAAGGATGGTTATTAAGCACAGGAGGAGCAGTATGTACATGATTATGATGAAGAGAGGGAGGGCGAGGTAAAGTAAATGGAGGACGAGAAAAATGAGGAATGGCATTTGCAAAAGGAGGTCGTGAAGCAATGTGAGGTACAGTATGCGTAGAAACAGGGTGAGGAGGAGGAACCGGAATTGTGGCAGAAGGAGGTCTTGAAATGGGATGAATAGAAGGAAGACGGGAAATAGGACGAACAGAAACAGGACGCAAAGCAGGAAGAGGAATTTGATGTGGTTGAATGGAATTAGGTCAATATAAAGGTTCAGGAGCAATAAAAGTAGGTGGGAGAGGCAAAGGTTTGGAAGTAGAAGGAGTATCTTGAGAGAAAGAAGTATTTTGACGGTATCTATGTTGCAACAAAGGGGAAATAAGAGTCTGGGTAGAATCTGATTGAGGAAAAGAATGAGGAAAATGCTGTCTGGGGGGAGGAACTGGGTTCAGCTGCCAGCGGGGTTCACTTTCAATGTGTTTGCGGGGTTCTCGTCGTTGCATGTGTGGAGGGGGGTCTCATTGGAACTCTTGTCGTCTCGATCCCTCAGGATGATTGGGCCAGGGAGGTACGGTCATTGTCAGGTAAGCGAGTCTAAGATTGTTTCTGATTGATGGCAGTAATGAGACCAATTGATTAAGCAAATGGCGCTAAAATGGAAGCAAATGTGAATGATAGTGAAGGAAAAAATGATTGTGAGTTGCGATCTGAGTTCTAGTCTCAGAAAAGGCCCATAACCTGTGAAGCCTAGAGTGCAGTACGTCAGTATTGCCTCAGATGCACCCGAGAAGAGGGAAAGCAACTAAATTGAGCTACCTAGAGTGCAGTACGTCAGTATCTAGAGGTAGATAAATATAAGTAAGTGTACAAAAAGAGGAGGAAAAAACACATACCGCCTCAGATGCACCCGAGAAGAGGGAAAGCAACTGAGGCAGACAATCGAAGCAATGGCAGTATATGTAGTGACAGTGCGGAACTGATTGAGTACAGTGATAAGATAAGATATGGCATCAACATTTATGAAGGAACATGTGAGTCAGTTGTTGGTGGTCCAGGTGCAATATGCACGTGGTTGGTTGACTTGGTCGGGCTAGGGGATGGGATTGAAGACGTAGTCCCATAACTGTAACATTGATAATTCTAATTTCATCAGGTGGGCCCACTCGAGATACTTCCCGTCATTCTTTTCCAATACGAGGTTTGTCCATGCCAAAGTTTTTTCCCAATGGGCATAACAGTAGGATTTTCTGAGCTATCAATCTGTTGCATCTCTAGGATGACTTTGGTGGATAGTTTAGTGTCGTCTGAGGTAGGCATGACGGTGTTGGGGGTTCCGTGCAATTTGTCAGGTTTGCGTAGTTATAGTCAGGGGTGTGTCAAACGTGTCGCATTTGCAAGAATATTTCTCTGGTATCTGTGGATCTTTCAAACTTTGTAGCAGCACAAGCCCATAACCTGTTAGAATTAGACACACAGAGGCTAAGTGATACACACTAAGTCAATCCTCAGTCAATGTATACTCGACTGTATTGCATACCTAAGTGATACACACTAAGTCAATCTACCAGTGTGGTAAGTAAGTGTCTAATTGGTAGGTAAGTAAGAGAGAAACTCACCCTCAGTCAATGTATACTCGACTGAGGGTATCCACTGTATCGTACTGGTATATATACTATTTCTTATTCATTGTTCTCATTGTTCAGAGCTGATTTTCATCCCCATTTGTTTCCTCAAATGTTCTATCTCCCACTGAGAAACATCATTATTGTGAAATAATTGGTTCTCTCATGTATGCCACCATCATGACACATCTTGATATTGCTTATGCAGTTTCCACTCTTTCCCAATATCTCAAGACACCCAGGACAACTTACTTAACTGCTGTCACTTGCATCTTCTGCTATCTTCACAGAACAGTTGACAAGAAACTTGTTCTTAGAGGAATTAATCCAGAAATCACAGGTTACTCTGATGCAGACTGGGCATCTCATTTCCACTGCCACTCTATCTCAGGATTCACTTTCTTTATTAGTAACAGAGCTGTTTCTTAGAGTTCAAAGAAATAGCCAATTGTCACCCTTTATAGCACCGAGTCAGAGTATGTGGATCTCATGCATGCTGCTACAGACATCATTTGGATCCAGAAACTTCTTACTGAACTTTTATTCTTTTATTCTCCATCTCTTCCATTTACACTTTTCTGTGACAATCAGGGTGCCATCTGACTTTCAAAAGACGCTACATTCCATGGTTGCACCAAACATATTGACATTCATTTCCATTTCATTTGCCAAACCATATCAGCTAATCACATTTAACTCCTCTACTGTCCTACTTCTGATATAATTGCAGACATTTTCACCAAGTCCCTCTCTCATGTTAAATTCACTCAATTCTGTCAACTTCTTGGTGTCGTTTAACCACGCTTCATCTCGAGGGGGAGTGTTGAGGATT
>JAFLHD010009072.1:0-12037 GCA_018856295.1 Blastosporella zonata
TTCGGGAAATTTGACCGACTGGGCGTCGCAACCTGGTACGTAATGACAGAAGAGAAGTATGTACCACTAATTGGAAAGTTAGGGAGTGGCCTCTGTATACCGGACTTGCGGTATGCCTCGATATTATCTTGCTGTGAAAGTCACTGACCCCATTGTAGAGCATTTCCGCATTCAGCGTACAGGCATACTATGCTCGTCGCACACATTTGCGTTCGTATCATTGTATTCAACGAAGACCTTCCATGCCTCATATATCATCAAATAGTTACCAAGAGCCATTTTCTATTCGCTATAATTGTAAGGTCTTGTCTTCTCTAACTCCTCCCTGGTGCTATTCTAAACCCTGCCATAACCAGCTCGCCCTCGCATTTCTTCAGCTAGGTTTGCCAATATCTGAGTTTTACGTTATCGCCTAGACTTATTGAGCCAAGGATTCGGCCTGGCAACGATGGCAGAAGCATACCACCTTGTTTTCCTTGCAAAATATACCTCCGTAGCGGTCAGTATTTTTTTGCTTGCTTTACATAGCTCTTTTGACAGAATATTTTCAGTGGGTTTGCCTCGCATGGCTTGGTTGTTCCACCGCCTGTGATTTGATTGTCGCATTCGTACAAGTGGTGTATCTTCATCGACATCGGTCCGGCATTCCTAAGTGCGTTATGAATTCTCTTCCAGGCCGCCTTCCTTTTCATATTGGTGTCTGCCCGACAGGAGCAATCGTCTCATCAAGATTCTTACACTATACATCATGAGTACAGGACTTCTGACTAGGTCTGTGCAACTCAGAGCGTGACTTGACCCCCCACTCACGCACTATGATTTTGCAGCATCGTTTCCGTCCTGGAATTGACAACGGTGTGTTTCAACCTTTTAATGAAATCGTTGTCCTTGAACGCATTTCTCCAGTTTGCCACTTTGGGTTTCAATTTCGTCCACGTTTTCTTCAGCTTCGCGCAAGGAGCTGGTCTGTATTGTATTCATCTTACGACCAGTTTCAAATTCGAACTGACACGGACGCATAGTATATGTGGTCTCGTTCCTCGCCAAGTAAGCTACCCTTTCCCAGGAACTTAATCTGTTCTAAAACTCGCCTCACTCAACAGCCTGGATGCTCGCCGCACAGTCAGATCGATTGATTCTGACAATGCTATCACCTTTGGAAACCTCCGGACATCGCAAAGCATGTCCTTTAATATCAAGGTTGAGCAGAGGAGGTTCGTGGATTCTGACAACGTTGAGTCCTTCCCAAGCACGATCACAAAGATCTCGGATTCGGCGGTGCGAGTTTTTCCACATTGATCGAAATTCGTTCAGTATGAATGACACCCCCGTCTATCAGAAGATCCATCCTAAAGTTGGAGACCCCAGTTCTGAGGACGAAACGTCTCAGGCGAACAGTCGTGAAGACAAGTAGTGAACTCATGGGCTTGACATCGGCGGCGGCGGATCATAAGCTGGAGCATTCAAAGTCCCGGAAATGAATTTGAACTTGTAATTGTTGCTATGACGAACAAAGATTTGGTGAAATGAAGTATTTATTTTGTTGAGTTGTGCCTACCCACATATAATATAAACTTTTCCAGACCAGCTGAGTATGCGCTCGCTTTCACGGAGCTGCACAGCTTGCAGTGAGCCTGGTTGTGAGTGATCATTTTCAATCAGGATGCACATGCCAGAGGACACGAAATAAATTAAATATTTTCCGTTGAATCCAGTACTGTAAGACAAATAATTATCGGCATCTTCCGATTCTTTAATCACCACCTGTAATACTTAGTGAGGTTGCCTCCTTTGACCGATATGATATGTATTGGTTAACTCATCTCCAACCTATCAAAAAGCATCTTCAGGAGTTCTTTTTGTCTCAGCTTCCTTCAAAAATGCGCTTCCTAGGGCTTCTATGATTGTTTCATGGGTTAGCGTTCAACCTGGGGTCGTTGGGGCCCAGTTTCTCCCACTTCCTTAACACTGTTTCGGGCGTTCCGGGCTGGTGGGGGCGCTGCGTCTAGCTTCCTACGGAGTTCCGTTTCTTGGACCTGCCTAATTGACATCTGTGTACCTCTTAAAAATAACCCGCGGTCCAGAAGTCTTTATTTTGAGATATGCGAGGTATATAGATTAATGCAATACATCTTCGCCAACACTCTAACATCTCCGCTGATGTCGTTTTTTAGGTCGCAATCTTTGAATGATATCGGGTGATGCAATCATCCGACTAAACACGACTTCCTGATGATGCTCAGTTGCGGTCAAGGCGGATTCGAATGATATCATATCCATCGGAATGTGTTGTTGTGGATGCCGTACTGTTCGCAGAGCTTTAGTTATAAAGTGCTTCATAGAAGAGCATTGTATAGCTACCTACACACCCACCGTTCATGGCGACCAAGACGAATCCTGCGATCAAAGCTATGGACGCCCGATCGAAGTTTCGCCTGTACTTTGAACTTAATCGCCTGCACAAGTTCCCCGCGGGAATTGAGCTCGTTTTTTGGCCATGTGGTACTTCGAAACCCTCTCCTATTCGAGTCCAATGATCATTTTACATCAGCTTGGGCTCTCGCAATGGCGTCGTATCACACTTCACGCCCATTCAATGCTTTCCTCTTTGATCTTTTGTTTTACGCGTTTGGGAGCACACTCATACACAGTGCTGCATGTGTCCTCAATGACATCTGTGACAAGGAGCTCGATGCACAAGGTGCGTCATCTCCTTGCCACCTGATCTGTTTAAGTTGACGCGCTTATCACGTCACACAGTTGGTTCGTCTGATTTGCTTTTCCTCCGTTGTTAGGATCTTATCTGTCGCCTGACATTTAGAACGAACAAAAAATAGACCCATAGCATGCGGTGCTATATCTGTGGGTGAAGCTGTTGTCTGCCTGATTATCGAGCTCCTACTTGTTCTTGCCATATTGGGATATCCCCGCGACCTCTTCAAGTGCGAACGGTTCAGTCCACTGATGACTCGTTTCTAAAAGTCTCAATAGATTCATAGTCGGCTTCATTGGAATCTTCCCACTGCACGGGTTATACCCCCTGATGAAACGTTATACTCATTGGCCACAGGCATGGCTGGGTAATTGCCTTCGTTTCTAACTACACATGGGCTATGGGACTCATCTGAAGAATAAAAACAGGCCTTGCCATGAACTGGGGCTTTGTCGTCGTCTGGGTTTACCTGGTCTCAGATGTTGCGACCTACACACTTCCTGTAGTCTTCTTTTCAGGAACAATCTGGTATGTTCACTTCGTAATGCCATGCTTCTGCTTGAGTAACTGACGATCATTTAGTTGGACAATTGTCTACGACACGATCTACGCCTGCCAGGTCCGTATTCATCCCTTTTTTCCTATCACTCTCTTCATGTAAGCCTTTTCTCAATACAGGATCGGCTTGATGATATCAAGGCTGGCAACAACTCCACTGCTGTCCTCTTCGGGGACTACGTGCGTCCAATCCTTGCCATATTTGCAGCAGCATTTGTCGCCTCCATATCTTATGCCGGCATGTTAAATCAACAAGGCGTCGTGTACCACCTCGTTACAGTTGGTGGTTCTGCAGCGCATCTCATGTGGCAGCTTGTCACCCTTAAACCGGAGGTGCCAGCAGATTGTTGGCAAAAATTCAAGGTATATTCAAAATCTGATGTTGGTGTTTATGGATTTGACGTTATGTATCCCAGGCGAATGGCGACTTAGGCCTGATTGTGTTTGCAGGAATAACAGCCGATTATTTCTTGAAAGGTCTATCATGAAGAGTCTCTGTATCTGGTTCAAATATGTATTTGCCTTCTCAATCGATAATAACACCGCTTTTGAGGCGGCTCAAGGTTGACTAAAAGCGATAGCAGATGATTGGGATTTTATTTTATGAACCAGTAAAGCGCGCTCGCGACCAACTACGAACCAGGGAGCAATGTTCTACCTCCGGCCCGAGTACGGCTAATAAATGTGCCAACAATGCTCTAGACAATCTCACTACTTACATCTATCGCCGTCCATATACTGAACATAAAATATCACGCATCATGATAGATGCCATATTTGTGCAAGCCAACTATGTGAGTTAAAGGGGGTATCATGTATTATAGAATCGAACATCTAGGAGTGTTTCATGGCGAAGGCGACAACTTTTCATGAGTTATCGTTTCCTCGCCTTCCTTAGCCTGCTCGGGCGGAATACGATTTCCTCGCAAAAACACTGCCGCAAGTATCGCCTCAAACCCAGCCAGACCCACAATGAACCACCAACCAGATTTGTACCCTTTGAAGTCACTTGGGTCGCCATGGTTGGCATTCGTGGTGATAGCTGTGACAATCGCGAGCCCCAATGACGAACCGATCTGCAGGCTGGCGTTGAAGACGGCCCCTATCAGAGCTATACTTTCGAGCAAGTTCACCCCCGGCTTGAACAGGGGCGTCCGTAGCATGGCGATGCTGCGAAGACAAAAATCGTTAAGAGAGTACATGGGTGACTCGGAGAAATACGGAATGCGCACTTTGCCGAGACGAATCCACTTGCGATACCACAAGGCGCAATAATGAATGCGGGGAAAACAATCGGCCAATATTTGTCCTTTGTTTCCGCAAAGGCGAGAAGTACAGCCCCACCTAAAACGAGAAGTTGTCCCCCGCAGAGGATCCAGCGCGGTGAGACGTAAGGAGTGATGGATCCAACCACAAAAGTCGTAATAAGACCTGGAATGAGAGTCAGGAAGGCAATCATAATTAGGCATGGAGGCGAGTTGCTACGCCTACCAGTAAGTCCGAATGGAATACTTTAGAGCTGTCAGCTACGCAGCAAAAAAAAAATGGGACGGAAGTACTTACATTCTAACAGCAGCGTTGATGGGACTCACTTTCCAGACTTGTTGGAAGACTTCCGACATTTGAAACACGATGACGTTCATGTAGGCATACTCGCTAGCGAAGATATAATCAGTCAAGATTTGCCTGCATAAGACAAGCAGCTAACCTCAGTACAATGAAGAAAAGGGGCGCAAATGTGGGGAGTGTCCAGATCCAAGAAGGTAAGAGCGGTTCCTTTGCGACGCTTTCCACATAACCGAACACCGGAAGAAGGAGGATCGAAATGATAAGAGGGGGGAGTACTTCTCTGGAAGCCCAACCTTTGACGTTGCCCTCCGTTACTGCAAAAATAAAAAGTAGAGTACACGCTATGGACGAGAGTAAGATCGTGAGCGAATAGTCATACGCTGCATCTCACCTGTGATAAGGAAAAGCCCTGCCCAGTCCATGTTTTTGTACACATCACTGGTACTCCTCGTACGAGCAGGGCTCGGGGAAAGAAAGACCGTCAGAATGCACATTGGGAGAATGACCATTGCCATGATCCAGAAACACCACTTCCACCCAATCGTTTCGGAGATGACGCCACCGCTAGTAGATGGGGATAAAAATGCAGGCGCGTATGACGATAAAGGAAATACTTACATGACCAGCCCTCCTATGTTTCCTATGGCACCAAAGCCTGCAAATCTATATTTTATCAGATCCTTCACGTGAGATTATGTGCATGAACAGCATACAGTCCCAGTGCACGATCCTGCTCTATTCTGTTCGGGAATAAGAGCACTATCATGGTAATTGCTGAAGGAATTGTAATCGCGGCGCCTTGATAAACTTCGAATTAGGCAGGCGAGACGGATAGAAGGCGGCTGTACATACCGATTCCTTGAAGTGCTCGAATAACGAACAACATAGGGCCATTGACCGCAAAGCCATTGATAATGGATCCCAATCCAACTGCCGTAAACCCGGTGATAAAAAGAACTTTTGGACCGTAAACAGCACTCAACCGTCCACCCTACACTTGGATATCAGTATTCCTGCATTATAAGCCCGAATAACTCATATCTTACTGTCAGCAGAAATGCGCCAAATGTAAGTGTGTATGCGTTCACGACCCACTGGCTTTCTGCAGCAGCGAGGTGAAGGTCTCGAGCGATTTGTGGCAGAGCAATAACTGGAGTAGTGACGTTCACAATGTCCAAGAGTTGGGCAGTGGAGAATAGTAGAAGAAGGAAATAAGCCCTGGATGAAGAAACTCCAAGCCCCTTAGCTGACGACATGAGCGACGATGCGTTCAAAACCAAGTGTTCAAAAGGAGGCTATAGCCCTTGGGACTCGGACTTCGGGCATGACGAATGATAAATAATTTCCGAGTATTACCAAACCGAGAGGAAAGCAAGAAGCATAATTTTTGCAGTGTTTCCCAGGATTTCGATCTCAAAATTAGAGCACACGATATCATCGGGAAATGAATCGCTCTTGATGATCGAATGGGGCTACAGTCATCCTGGACATGTGCACCGCGTGTACATCGGCCATAAGCTTAAGTATTCCTTGCCATTGTCCGTGAACTTTTCCATTCTGGGAAACTAAGCACCATTCCACACGTCATATATGCGGGATGTATGAGGACTAGCGCCACTGGTAACGGCGCTCAGGAAATATGTTTACCTACAGATCAGTTCTAGCGATGATTGACAGTGTCAGGAAAGAGCCGAAGAATCACTTCCACAGACCCGTTCGAAGAGCTTCGGCAGCTCTTTCGGCAATTCTGCATCACGGGAGATCAGCAATTGTTATGCTTCCAAATGGGTGACCCGTCTTACCCGTATAAAGTCAAAGTAGGGTGGGTAGCGACATGCTGATAGAAATGGTGAGGACGCAACTCAAGTCCCCATTGACTCACTTACCACGGGCAGAACACTCGCATCAACGACTCGAATATTTGAGGTGCCGTAGACCTTCAACTGAGAATCGACAACACCGTTTTGATCGCGTGGTAACATTGAGGCGGTTCCTAGAGATAATCGAGTGTGAATGGACAAAGGAGCTCTAAAGCGAGAGCTGCCGACCTGCAAAGTGCCACTCCGTATTCCCCGACGAAGTGATGAAGTCACTGATTTGTGCGTCGGTGGCGTTGACAACGGGATCGAGTACAGCAACGGTAGCAGACTTCAATGGTTCCGTCTGTGAAAGCTTCTGCGCCCATTTTATTGCCTCTGTCAATAGTTTCATGTCTATACATATGGGATAAGTGTAGTGAAAGATAGATATCAAGTCAGACTGACCAAAGTCTCCAGGAGAATTCAGATAGTTCCCGTCAATGCTGGGAGCCGTAAGGGGATTTGCCGACGTAATATGCACCTATCAGTCTTCTTAGAACACCTCATTGACAGTGGAAACAAGACATCATACACTTCCTCGGCTCCACAGATGCTGAAGAAATACCGCGATGGTATAGTAACTCTTGCCAGGTTCGGGAGCACCACTCGATAGTGCTAATAGTAGAGAAGAGGGTCAGAGTTTCCATGTGGTCGGATAGACAGAGTTACTAACTGGAGAACAAGACGAATTCGACTTGAGGAACGCTCTGATCGTTTAGCCATTTTCTTTGGACGCCAAACTGACTCTTTAGATGGCTTGGCTGATGTGGAAGAGCTGCATCGAGATCGCTCAAAAGGCTCGCGGCCGTCGCGGGTGCCATGATATCATGCATCGGGAGGAAGGCAAGAGTCGTCGCCGATGTTGCGCTCAATATCCCAGTTCGATTTTGAATGTACTGTTCAAGTTGCTGGGATGCAAAACTCGTATCGGTCTTAGCTTTATCGGGTGTAATGAAGCTATCCAGAGATTGGAAACTTAGAGAAGCTCCGAAATGATCCTGAAGAGAAATCAGCACGATTGAGTTTAGCGTTGTTAGTTGAGAAATGCCTACATGATAGTTTTCGCCAACACCAGGAAGGTCTACTACTACGGGTATCGAAAGATTATTGAGGAGTGTTTTGTTTCCGATCCCTGAATGTTTGCCATAAGAACACATCGTCAATGAAGGGTACAATTGCACTGGAGCCCACCTGACAATTCGAGAATTTGAGGCGTTTGAATAGTACCTGTAGATCATCAGTTAATTGAGTCATTTTGGTCTGACTGGCGAACAACCTACCTGCAGATAGAATGACCTCCTTCCCGACTGAAACTGTATATGTCTTATTGCCGGAGGAATATTCAACCTTTGTCGCCGAAGCCAACCCGTTTCTGTCTTTGGTCAAGATTTTGGTGACTTGAGCTCCGGTTACAATGACTAAATTGGCACGATTGGCATTTGGCGCGTAATAACCCTGCTAACGTATAAGCGTTAGCTTTGAGAAGAAAAGAGGGGTCCAAACATTGTAGCTGAAGGTCCTTGATATATTTTTAGGGTCGATACTTGCGTTGAGAGTCCAGATTCCTCTCGAATTCCCGGATGACTGATAAGGTGTGCGTGTGGATATATCGATATCAAGTCACCCATTACAGACATAACATACCATGGCTTTATTAATCGTGATCTTGAGATTCTGAGCGGCCTTGAAGAATGGAGTAACAATATCGGCATAGAAGGAATAGACCGAGTCTCGGATAGGACCTCCCGTCCCATGATCAGTTGCATCATCATTTGCGAAGTAAGTCTTTTGAAGAAAAGTACTCGGTGCCGTCCAGTTTTCCGATTTTTTCATGAAGCTCTGTAAGGTATCAAAATTCCAACCAGTATTACCGAGGGCTTGTAGACCTGAAAAAAAAACGAAATTGAGCCCACAATTGAGGCTACAATAAGACGGGAAGATTTACCGTCATATTCAGCTTTTGATGCTCTAGAATGAACCAGGCCATTCATCCCAGATGTTCCCCCCAGCATCCTGCCACGAAAAAGAGAAATTTGGCGCTGTCTGAGTCGATTCTGCGGAACAGTCGCAAAGTTCCAATCATACTCAGGATCTTTGGAGTCTTGTGTGTTGGCAAAAAAAATACCGACGAGCTGCGCTATACTCTCTCACCTCCGAGGACGGATCCAAACATGCCTGGCAAGGATATTATGAGCACAGTATACCTGGGGTTAACGTACACGTACCAGGTATCAATATCTTATTGTCAAGCCGAAGAAGCCCGGCTTCAATGACGCCCACTTTCAATAGTGGATCCTCAGAAAGTCTGACATATCAGTCGCGGTGTAAATACCGCGAGAAAGGGAATCGAGGAAGACGAGACGAACCGAGTTGCTATAGCCAATCCTGCTGAGCCGCCACCGACGATCACGAAGTCGAAATCCTCATGCGCAAAACGTTCGGCGTTCACTTGTACGGCATTGGCGACGGATAGGACGTGAAGAAGGGTTACCCCAGCGATTGCAATACCCCTCCGGGAAAACATATCTAGTGTCTGTGTTGGTCGGCAGATCGTCTACTCAACGGGCAGACTATATATGAAACCCTGTGCGGCTGCAAAAAGAAATAGACTGTCGCTGGTAATATAAATGGTGCCAACTAGTTTTACGGGGACAGACTTGCAATGTGCCTGGGAGCGCTGGAAAGTTGTGATCGAGCCGCATATTTATCAAAGATGCTTCAACTTGCTTGTCGAGCTCCATGTCAAACTTGTCAAGTTCTGTGAAATCAGAGCCGCATCGGTGTGATTCCAACGTCGATGCGCAGTCGGGATCACCTCCTCGAACTATTCGGCATTCAGGGGTCTGTCAGGGGGCTCCGTCGACGGGATCGATGCTTACCTAATACACTATATCTTTCTCCATTACGTTCAGTGCTTCTGGTCAGTATATACGTGCTGTTGTTCTAGGCAACGGCCAACTCCATTTGGTACATTAGGACATCTGGCGATGTTCTGAAAGAGCGCATCTGTCCCGAACTCCACAAGTAAACCAGCTCATCCATGCTTGTGCAAACCACACTCACTCGGACCGGTCTTTCCATTTTAATACCGGTTCAAGGACAATGCTTTCCCGACCAACAGCGATGCTTTCCCCTTGATCCTGCTCGCCTGGAATTCACGTAAGGATAACTATCACGCTCATGCCTGGACCTTCCAGACGCGGGTCCGAGAGTGCTTATAACGGATATATATTATAATGGATAAACTGTGATCACCGCCGGTGTCACAATTGGACCTTCCCTTATGTTTTCTTTACTGTCGGCTGTTTTGTCTGTGGTGGCTGGTTACATTGCATGGGCTTTTATTAAGGCCACTTTCTCGAACGGTCTACAACTCGCCCCTGGGCCTAAAGAACATCCTTTGGTGGGACATACCTTCCAAGTCCCGACCATTAAAGTATGGCAATACTTTGAAAAATTAAGTTTCAAACACGGTAAGCGAAATGCGCAAGGTTTTCAAGAGATGAATGATCATGCAGTTTTATAGGTCCTATTGTCAGATTATCCCTGGCCGGTGACGAGATTCTTGTCCTAAACGACCCCAGTGATGCAGAAGAACTTGTGAGTTTCGCTTCGGAGCTTTCTGAAACTGATATTCACCATCTCGGTAACTTGTAGCTTAATCGTCGCTCGCATAATTACTCCTCTAGAAAGCCCATGGTCTATGCTGGTCAATACCAATCACATAACAAGCGTCTCGTGTTGCTCCCTTACGGACCTGAGCTCAAGAAGCAACGAGCAGCATTTTATCAAATGCTCCAGCCTCGACGTTCGCTCCGTCTTCCATTTCTCAAATATCAATCAATGTAACAAGATGTTAACAGTCATTGGTTCCTACGAGCGCATGCAAGAGCTGGAATCGACGAAACTGTTGTTTGATATGCTCACTCGCCCTGAAGAATCTAATATGAATACAAAACGTTACTCGGCCTCCCTCGTCTTTACACTGAGTTACGGGCGACGTCTTGCGGATGACGATCAAGACCTCGTATCTGTTCTTAACATCCTGGACAATTTTATCGCTGATTGTTATCCTGGGGCGCATTTGGTGGATACGTTCCCCATTCTGGATAAAGTCCTCCCGGACTTTCTCGCTCCGTGGAGAGCTGCTGCGCGGAAAAAGCACGACGACGAAATGAAGGTATTTATTGCGAACCGTCCCTGTTTACTTTATGCTCATGCGGCCGTACAGCTTTACACAAGATTGGTGCTCGAAGTTAAAGAGAAACTGGATAAGGGTCAAACAGATTTGGAATGTTTTGCTGCGCGTCTCTGGGAGCAGCAAGAGAAGTTAGATTTGGATTTAATGACATTATCTTATGGTAATGATTTCTCCCTCTATATTAACTTGTATTTTCTAATTTCTCCCACTACTCAGTTGCTGGCTCAGCGTTTGAGGCGGGGACAGGTACTACAGCCGGATCATTCCTCTGGTTCATGATGGCCATGATCCTCTTCCCCGATACAATGCACAAGGCACACGCTGAATTAGACTTGGTTCTGGGAGCTGACGGAGAAACGATGCCGACATTCGAGCATCTTGAACGACTTCCGTATTGTGTAGCACTGACTAAAGAGGTGTTCCGGTGGATGCCTGCTGCACCTGGTGGATTTCCACACTACTCCGATGCCGAAGACGAGTACAAGGGTTATAGGGTAAGTCATCG
The DNA here is from genome assembly GCA_018856295.1 of Blastosporella zonata. NCBI lineage: Eukaryota > Fungi > Basidiomycota > Agaricomycetes > Agaricales > Lyophyllaceae > Blastosporella > Blastosporella zonata. The sequence goes on from JAFLHD010009072.1 coordinate 11,406, forward strand.
TGACTCGGAGCGACCGAATCTGCTCATGCCACGGTGTCAGATCAAGGCAAATACAATGGTCATTCCTTGCATTTGGACCATGCAGGTGCGTGTCCGGGTGCAACGTAAACAGAAGACGAAATAATCAGTGGGATTAGCACAATGAGGAACTTTTTGCCAATCCGCTCACGTTCAATCCGGATCGTTTCTTTCAAGCCGACATTTCGACCACAAGCGACCTCTTCACCGAAGGGCATTTTGCCTTTGGTTTTGGGCGACGGTAATTCCCTACGGCACACATATCATTCACTACTTACAGCGATGTTCTTTCAGGATCTGCCCCGGAAGATATCTGGGCTCACGCTCCGTCTGGATTGGTATAACTCGTCTACTTTGGGCGTTCAAATTTGGCCCAGGTTTAGACAAGGATGGAAATCCCATTTCTGTCGATCCTGGCCACTGTACTTCCGGGATCACTTCGTACGCCGGGAGCTCATTTTTATGTATTTCTTGCGTGTTAACTTTGCAGCGTAGCGAACCCTATCCCTTTGATGTCAGCATTGTTCCTCGCTCGGAATCACATGGTAAAACAATCCGAAATGCTTGGAAACATGTACAGTAATGGAGACCATTGCAAACAGCAATAACTAGGG
>JAFLHD010009074.1:0-11981 GCA_018856295.1 Blastosporella zonata
GGTGTGGAGTTGCTTCTGACAATGAAGAGGGGATAGGGGCATTGAATCTTAAAACCCTTGCTGAACAGAGATTTGTGCAGGCACATCCACCCCAAGTGACGCACAGGTGACCACAGTCAGGGAGGCCATCCTGGGGTGCACAGTTCCTCCTATGATCCCAGTGATGGAACTGTACAGTACCAATACAGTTCTACGCCTGGATCACAAAACCTATACCTCAGTTGTTTGATTAAGTCAACTGAGGTATGTGACCCTACTTACTTATAAAACCACAATCAATTTACTTAAATATTTATTAGGACCCTGTAAGACTACACACACACCTTACTACCTAGTTTAGCTGTGGTTTGGGAGTTTCACTCTCAGGGAAATGCTTGAATGGAGATTCAGACTCAACATCAGCAAATGATTCTGATATATCAAATAGTTCTAGCACAGGAACTGGTTCAGACAGAGTGGCATTAGGCTGGGTTTCAGAGATGGCATCAGGTTGTGAATGAGAGGTAGTAGCAGCAGCAGCCAGGTTGAGTGCCTCAAGTTCACTTTTTAGATGTTGCCATTTAGCCGCATTGCCAAGAGGGATAACATATTGAGTAGGTCTCTGTAGCTTCAAATGTTTGATGGGAGATAGGAAGGGTTGTCTCATGCCTCCACAGCCTGCTGTGTAGGGCTGTTGATCCCGAGTAGGTTGCTTTTCAGGAAGCATGATGACGCAAAAGACATAAAAAGTGATGTTTAGATTAATTACATAAAGAATAAATATGTATCTGCTGGAGGGAATAGCCAACTGCGTGAAGGTAACAACTGCCACTTCAGACAGGAATCACAGAATCTGGAGGTGGGAGACAGATCTGGAGGAGTCTATTAATAGAAAAGGTATAGGAAGTGTTTGCTGAGTCAGATGGAGGTCACCTTGCAAAGCCCATTATGGTCTGCAAAATTAATGCCTTCACAGATCATCATGTGACTGTGACTTGTCATGGTGCAAGTTTGGGGCAGACATAAACCATGTTATAGAGATAGTCAATGTAAACCCTTTCAAAGATCAGGAATAAATGTCTATGGTTTAATATGGCCATGTGCCAGTGCCAGTCCTTGTTATTGTACCCCCTTTGTTAATGTCTCCTCCAAAATATACCCATTATAGTTTGTGTAAATAATATAACAGTACAATATTTAATGGAATTTATGGAATTTTGTGATATGCCTTCAACTTCATTTTGGCTCAATTGATTTATTGCCTTTTATATGCTTTCAATTTCACTCAATTTCAGAACTGACAATAATGATATAATTTCAATTTCACTCGATTATAATACTATACAATTGCTAGTCAAAAAAATACAAAGTCAAAAAAAAAAATACAAAGTGCCCAGTCTAAGCTATGTGTGCAATTGACATGCGTTCGAGCTCCAATAAGTGATGGTGGTGGTGGTGATGCAATTCAGGGTCATGTGTGGCTGCCTATTTTGTCGTAGTCTTTGTTGCAGGCATGCTCAGTTGTGTGTTATTGGTCCAGCAAAGAGAGTAGAAACATGAAAGAAGCATGCAGAGACACAGGCATGCAGTGTGAAGGCAGCAGCGGATAGACAGGCAGAGGTGGTAGATGTCAGCAATGCCCAAAGCTCAGCAAACAGATGAAATAAATCAATTAGACAATATGGTGGTAGTATTGACCAGCGTGAAGCTGGAGTCTCTACGTACATATACAGAGAATATATATGTAAAGGATGAGTAAGCATATGAGTAAGTGGAATAGGTAATGAGTTAATAAATATAACAAAGTAGGAAAATAGGTAAGACCTTATATGATGGATGTAAGGCAATCAGAACCAAGTCCTGACATTACCCCCCCTGCTTTCTTCCTTTGGTAGATGTCAATGATTTTGGTTTGGCTTTCCACTTGTGTAATAGTGTTTTTGCATTTGATAATTGAGCCTCCGTCATCCATTTGCTTTCCTCCATTGGGAACCCCAACCATTTGACTAGGTACTGTTTCTTCCCTCGTCGCGTACATTTGTCGAGAATATCTTCAATTTTCTGGATCTCATTATTGATTAAGTCAGGAGGTGGTGGTGGTTTGTGTAATTGGTCTCCTCTGTGGTAGGGTAACAGTTTGGATGTGTGGAATATTGGAACTATTTTCCACTGTGCGGGGAGTTTGAGGCGGTAAGAGCATTTACCAACCTTCCTCACCACCTTAAATGGTCTGACTTGTCAATATTCAAGTTTTTTTGAAGGTCAATTGGTTTTTAGATTCTTGTTTTCAAGTAATACTACATCTCCTGGTTGGTAGTCTGGAATGGCCTGATGACCACGATTGTAGAAGTTCTTCATGTCTTGTGCCACTCTTTCCAACACTGCTCCTACTTTCTTCCTCAGGTTCTCCAGTCTTTGGGCAAATTCTGTGGCTGCTTCTATTTTAGACTCTCTTTTTGGCTCTATTCCTTTTTGTGAATGTCTCTCCCAATTGAGGAAGAATGGTGTTTGGTGCGTACTCGAGTTGACCTTGTCATTGTAACAGAATTCTACTACTGAAAGCCACTTGGTCCAGTTATCCTAGCAATAATTAACAAAGATCCGGAGGTATTGCTCTACCTCTTGGTTTATTTGTTTGGTCTGCCCATCTGTTTGTGGATGATATGCCATGGATATATTCATTTTAATTCCAAGTAAGTGATTCAAAGCTTCCATGAAATTTGACACAAAGATGCTACTGCAATCACTGATAATGGATTCAGGGATTCCAAAGTCTTTCCATACATGGTCACAGTATAGGCGTGCAGCACCTTCAGACGTAAGTGTCGTATACATGGGAATAAGGCAAATCATCTTGGTGAGTTGATCTACAACAACCATAATGGTGTCGTATCCTGAGCTCATGGGTAGTTTGACAATTAGGTCAACAGATATTTGCTGCCAGGGATATTGTGGAATAGGGTTAGATGCAAGTAGTCCTCGAGGTTTTGAGCAGATGGATTTTGTCTACTGACACAGGTCACAACTCTCTACATATTGGCAAACATTGACATGAATCCGTGGCCACCAATATGAACAAAGGATCAGTTTGGCAGTTTTATATTATCCTGGGTGTCCTATTTCTTGTGTATTGTGGTGCATGTGTATGATGTTTCTGTGGAGGGATTGGTTTTGTGGTATGTATATTCAGTTGTCCCAAAGAATCAGCCCATCTTTCTCTTGAATTCCCTTCTCCTTTATCTCCAAATTCTGCTTCACCATCCTCTCAACTTCCTTCTCTTTCAGAATTTGTTCCAAAATTTCTTTGCTTTCATTGGTTATTTTCATCTCGGCGTTTATCCTGTGCAAATGATGGGGTTCAATCAGAACTATTCCGTTATCATCTCCCCCCTTCTCATAATCTGGTCGCCTTAATAACACATCTGCCTGCCCCATAGCATTCTCTGGTCCTTGCTAGTTCAAGCAACCATCTAGCTTGATGTCTGTTCAATTTCTTTGCAGTCATGAAATATTTGAGATTTTTGTGGTCAGTATGGATTTCAATGGTATGGGATGTGCTTTGCAAGTGATGTTTCCACTCCTCAAGAGCACACATGATGGCTAACATTTTGCAGTTGTGTATCTCATAATTCTGGTCTACAGGGCTCAATGTCCTTGAGAGGAATGCAATGAGTTGCCAAACTCCATGTTGGTTTTGGGATAATGTTGCACCCGTTACGTACCCAGAGCTATCTGCCTCTACACAATAGGGGTCATTGTCAGTAGGAAGTGCAAGCACTGGGGCCGAGGTAATGGCCATCTTCAAAGCTACAAATGTGTCATGTTTGTCTCACATCCAAGACCATGGTACATTACCAGTGAGTTTGTGTAGTTGCCATGCAATCATTGAGAATTGCGGGACACTCCTTGATCCTCTACCACCACGTCACCTTCTGGGGTCCTGGTGCTAGAAGACATAGTTAGACGCGTAGCTCACTCTTTCCTCCTTAAAAACACTGTTACTCTCGCTCAAGTCACCAATACACCGCGACTTGTGCCCCCCTCCAAATCACCTCCCCCCCTTGAGACCAAATGACTGCAAGAGGCTCATCAAGAGCCAACCCGGGTGGTCCCATGAACTTGGGGGTCCTGCAAAGATCTCCCCCAATTAGACACAATCCCCTTTTGGCCATAGTAGGTGACACAGGTCCCATCAGATCCACCTCCGATGCTCACCAATACCTAGGGACCAATGGCTGGGTCCTCGCAGCAGAATCATACAACAGGAACAAAATAGCACAGATTATCACATCAGTCACCCTAGGCGGAGCCTCCTACCCAAGGGTCGCTTCCAATGCCCTAAGGCCAGAAGTCAGGAACACACTACTAGCAACCTTCCTAATAGATGAGGACATCACCGACAGCATTGCCGACACCATAGCGGAGTTGGTAGCCTCAAAACCACTTGCACGCCTTGAGCCAATATTGACTAGCCTAGCAACCTTGGCGTCATTTGCAGCCGCCAGCGACACAAGCAGAGCAGACAATACCTTGACCCTTCAGAATATTACTGACAAACTGACCTCCTCAATAGACACACTGAGCAACACTCAGCTCCCAGAACGCATACCACTCAACCCCCCACCTCCCTTGCATTCTCCTCCACCCTCCTGGGCAGCCATGGTAAGTACCAACATACCAACCTCAACAACGTTCAACCCAAAAGTGAGCGACAGATACACACGCCTTCAGCAGTGGATCATCAAAGACTCCAGGATCATCACATTTGAATTCCTAACCAACGACCCCTCGACACCTCAAGACCATTCACCATCAGGCCTAGCAAATCTGAGAACAATCATCAACGACACCCTTAAAACCATCGACAAGGAGGAACACCTCAATTTTGAGACAATCATCAGAGGCATCAGAGAAGTGTCCAGACCAGAATCTGACAAAACTAACCTTATCCCAGAACTAGACTCACCGGAATCAGCCAAACAAATCACCAAATACACCAGCAGCATTCTTCACACCTTTTTGACTGACATCCTTGGAAACACAGCCAAGATTAGCACCTGCCCTCACAACGTCATCATCAGATTTGTCCCCTGCGACAGAATCTTTGACCCGACAAGCGACGACCACATTTGACAGCTAGAATCTGACAATTCTCTTCCAACTGGATCCATTAACTCCGCAACATGGCTGAAGAAACCTTCATACCACTCACCAAACCAAACTACTGCATCCCTCAAAGTTGCATGTTCCTCCACTGAAACTGCTAACCGAATGATCCGTGACAGGATCTTTATCAGTGGACACCTTGTAGTCATTTGGAAAGACATCAAAGCCCCTATCCAATGTAACAGATGTCAACAGTACGGACACATCTGCGCCAAATGCAAAGGAGAAGAACAATGCACCAAATGCGCTAGCACTGAGCACACATCCAACAATTGCAAACACACAAACCCTGTACAATGTGTCTTGTGTGGACCGCAGTCTTCACACACTAGCTCCACCAGGGAGTGCCCGACCTTGACCCAAAAAAGCAAAGAACTTGACTCCAAGTTCCCCAAAAACTCCATGCCTTACTTCCCAACAATTGACAATGCCGACACATGGCTCATGGCCCCCCCAAAACAATACAAGCACACACCTAACCGTCAAGTGAGGATCCAACTCATAGAAAAAGCACTCAATAGACCACCACCACGTGTTCCCATTTTCAGTCCACCCACCTTAGATCTCCCAGATATGGGAGCCCCTGTCCCCAACCCACACCCTGCTCCTGAAAGGCTAAACCAGGCCCAACGTTCACAGCCCACAAACATTGGGATCTGCCAGACTAACCTCTTAAGGTTCCTCACCTCCACCAGGTCACCCTTCCTGGACCCCCCTCAAACAAGACGCGGCAGATCCATGTCCCTTTCTGACCCCCGCCAATGAACAGACGACTACCCAGACACCCCCAACAGATTTGCATTTGGCAACAGAATGTCCTTAAATTGTTATCCACCCAAACTGACCTTCTCCACAGTGCTAGACCCAAAGATTGGGACATCATTGCCATCCAAGAACCCTTCCTAGACAACCTCAGCAACACCAGAGCCTCGCGCTTCTGGTCCATAATATACCTGACTCCCCACAGAACAGATGGAAGCCCCAGGTCCCGCTTGATTTTACTCGTCAATGCCAACATTCACTCCGACACAATCTCAACCATCCATGTCCTGTCCTCCGACATCACAGCAATATGCATAACAGGGGAACATGGGTCGACAACAATCTACAACATCTATAATGACTGCACTAACAACCTCAGCACTACAGCCCTAGCCCTTCACCTTCTAACTCCCAAACACTGCCCTCACAGATCTCAGTCAGACAACATGTTATGGCTGGGAGACTTTAACCAACATCACCCACTATGGGAACTCGACGGCAACCAATCCTTAAACTCTACCCCAGCTGACATCAACCCCATACTCAACCTAGTCCAAAAATATGAAATGGAAATGGCCCTCCCTCCCGACATACCAATGCTCCAGTCGGTGTCTGACTGATGGACTTGCCCCAACAACATATGGATATCTCACCATGCATACAATCTAATCATCAAGTGCAAAACTGAACCAAGGCTCTGCTCTACCCTATCTGACCATTTGCCCATTATAACTGAACTCACCCTCCCAATACCCCGCACATCTTCCCCACCCACAAGAGACTTCCTTGATACCAAGTGGGAGGAGATCAACTTGATCCTTAAAGCCAAACTCAATTGCCGCTCCCCAGCGCAGCACATCACATCCATCAATGAATTCAACGTCAAAGTCACATCACTAACATCAATCATTCAGGAAATGATTAATAATGATGAACTTGTCCCACCACACAAACCAAGCCCCTTTTCCAGGAGATGGTGGAATACTGACCTAACTGACCTCAAGAAAGAACTCAGGAAAGCTAACAGGGAGGCAGCACGCTTTAGCGACGTCCAAGATCACCCATTCAAAGTGACCCTAAAATGCCTCAATAACAAGATGGACTGACTCATCAAATCCTCCAAATCCGATCATTGGCTGTCCTGGCTCGAAAGCATCAACCCTTGCCAGATCTACACGGCTAACAAATACATCACCCAAACCTCTACTGACCTCTCGTACAAAAGGATCCCAGCCCTCAAAATGCCATTGAATGGAACGGAACATACTGCCTCCACAAACACTGACAAAGCCAAAGCCCTAGCTTTGTGCTTCTTCCCTCCCCCTCCAACTAGCACGCCTCTGCTACACACAGCGTACCCCAAACCCATACCCGGCATCTACTCCTTTTCCCGCAAACACATCAAAGCGGCCATAAAACTCCTCAAACCACACAAAGCACCAGGCTCAGACAACATACCAAATGTATTCATCAAAAACTGTTCCAACACCCTCACAGACCACCTTTATTACATCTTCAAAGCCGTTTTTGAACTCAACGCGTACCATGCAAGCTGGCTGACATCCACCACACTGGTACTCAGGAAACCGCAATGACCTGACTACATGAAACCCAATGCCTATCACCCGATAGGACTTCTGAACACCATAGGCAAGCTTCTGTCCACGCTGGTTGCTAACAATCTCTCCTTCCTAGCCGAAAAACATGCAATGCTCCCCACTGGCCAATTTGGAGGACAACCAGGGAGGAACACAACGGACGCCATGCACTCAGTCACCCAGGCAGTTAAAGACGCTTGGCAAGCAGGAAAAGTAGCCGCGGCCCTCTTCCTCGATGTTGAGGGCACCTTCCCTAACATGGTCTGAGATCAACTCCTCCACAATATGAGGGACCACTGGGTCCCCATCTGTTACACCTGCCTGATGGACAATATGCTCTGCAACAGGACCACATGACTGAAATTTGACAATTATACCTCAAATCCCATCCCAATAATAAATAGCACCACCCAGGGCTGCCCACTCTCTATGTTACTATATGCCTTCTACAATGCCCCGCTTGTGCAGACCACTGGCCTCAACAAGTCCAAAGGAGCCTTCAGCTTTGTCAATGACTCCATGTTTTTAGCTACTGCCCCGACTCTCCAGGAAGCACACAACAGGCTGGCGGACATGATGCACCATACAGGAGGGGGCTTTGATTGGTCCCTAATGCACAACTCCCCATTCGAATTAAGCAAGCTCGTGCTGATGAACTTCCCAAGATCTTACAGAGACCCCATTCCCCCAGACCTCACCCTAACTAGGCTCAACTGGGACAGATCCATGAGCAGCCAGCAAGTCTGCACAGCATTGTCATACAAATACCTAGGGGTAATCTTCGAGCCAAATCTTTGGTGGAGTGCGCAGTATAATAAAATAGTCAGCAAGGCCATGTGGTGGACCCTCCAGGTCGCAAGAGTATCCAGGATGACCAGTGGCATGCCCGCAGAATCAAACAGCTCTATAACACAGTAGCAGTCCTGGCATTTACTTATGCAGCTGACATATGGTACACAGAGTTACACGACACCCCCACTAGAGGGAGAAAACACGGATCCATAGCAGTCACCGGAAAATTAACCTCAGTCCAGCAAAGGGCAGCCAAAACCATCACAGGCTCACTCGGAACAGCCGCAGGTGACATACTAGATGCAGAAGCCAACTTGCTCCCCATCGACCTCCTATTTGACAAGGTCCTATTTTGGGCTGCCATCAGACTAGCCTCGCTGCCCAAATCCCACCCTCTCTACACCCACGTCTGGAAGACTGCACGGAAACTGGTCAATTGACACTGCTCATCACTACACTACCTATTTCACACCACTGGAGTCAACCCCGCAAAGATTGAAATGATAGACCCAGTCCGTCTACGCCCAAACTACAAACCATTATTCAGAACCAAGATTGACACCAACAGAGAAGTTGGCCTTCTCAACGCCATCTCAGCCTTTGCCAAGGCCCCAATAACCGTATACTGTGATGGCTCAGGGTATAAAGGTGGCATAGGAGCCTCGGCAGTATTCTTCAAAAATGGCCACGAGATAAAGTCACTGCAATACTACCTCAGACCAGAGTCCCAACACACCATTTATGAAGCAGAGATAACGCTAGGCCTCCACATGCTTCACTCCCTCTCAACAAAACTAACATCCCTCACCGTCATAGGAAGTGATAGCCAAGCGACCCTCAGAGGACTCAACAATCAATGCCCACACCTGGCCCACTACCTCCTCGACAAAGTACACAAAGCAGCAGAGAAACTCCACTCAAAGCAGGACAGGAAAATACAATCACGGCAATACCGCAAGGTGGCAAACACTGGTGCCCCCCTCTCTGCAAAAACTAACAAAGTAATTAACCTTCAACTGCACTGGACCCCTGGCCACGAGGACTTCACCCCCAATGAACGTGCAGATGCCATCACAAAAGATGCCGCAGAGGGACATTCCAGCCTCCCTAACTTGCTCCCAAAATACCTCCGATGCCACCCACTCCCAACCAGCATCTCAGCAGCAAGACAGTACCATGTCACCACCCTGCATAAACAATGGAGACAATGATGGAAAACATCCCCCAGATTCCCCCACATGTGGCCCATAGATAGCTTGCTCCCCTCAAAATCCTTCCTGAAAATCTCCTCATCATTAGATCAGCAGCACTCTGCAATCCTATCCCAACTTTGAACAGGACACGCCCCCTCAATGGCCATTTGTTTTGCATCAGACGCATTGAGGCCCCAGCATGCCCACATTGCCGTGGATTGACAGTAGAGACAGTTCAACACTTCCTCGTTGAGTGCCCACACTACCAAAACGAACGGCACATACACGTCTGACGGAAACTTAAATGCAGAGCTGAGTCTCTTTCCACCCTATTATCAAACAAGTTGACACTAAAATCTCTATTCGGCTATATACATGCCACCGGTAGATTCCACAGAGTCCAGTCGGACCTGGCAAAACTCAGAAATGCACAGACTGCAAGACCCTGCCCAACTCAGACTCACAGATACCCAGCAGCCCGACCCCCAAACCCCCACTGAACCACCATACAAAGACCTGAGCTCATCCCCCTTCTCTTTCCCCCCTTACTCTCCTCCTCCTCCACCTCCTCCTCCCAAGTTGGCACCCAGCCACATATCCCCAATATGGACAACCTCCCACCATTTCCCAGCTCTCCCACCCCCTCTCAATGGTGGTGTCGTAGCTGTGATGCACGACCCCCCACCACTGTGCCCCTTAGGCACTCATAGCCCATCCCCACTAGCAAAATACACCTTGAAGAAATCCCCAGGGCCTAAGAGGGGAGTACACTCAAAAATGGCAAAGGAAAGCCGACCCACGACTCTCCACTTAACGGGGGGCTGGGGCTTGTGTAGCTCCTGTAGAAGTAGTATTTCATTAGTTCTCGCCCCCGACAGGGTTGTGCGACGTGGATGTTATACATCCAAGACGCAATAAACTTGATTTTTTTAAAATAAAAAAAATAAAAATTGAGAATTGCTGAATAAAGCAACAGTAGTAGTTAACAAAGCCTAGGAATTGTTGTAGCTCCAGTTTATTCTTTGGCTCTGGCCAGGATTGTACTGCGTCCACCTTTATTTGATCCATCTCAACTCCACCCTCCCATACAATCATGCTGAGGTACTCAATTTTAGTTCTTTCCCACTCACATTTCTCAGCTTTTAGGGAGAGATTATTATGTGTGAGGATTTGAAGGACTTGTCATGTAATTTTGCAATGTTCATCAATTGTCTTTGTGAATATTAAAATGTCATCCATATAGACTATAACCACTTCTTTTGTGATAAGGTCACGGAATAAGTCATTCATCATACTCTGGAATGTTGCTGGAGAATTTGTCAACCCAAAAAACATCACGCAGGGTTCATAGAGTCCTCGGTTTGTGATAAAGGCAGCCTTCCATTTGTCTCCTTCCTTCAACCTCACGTTATTGTATCCCCATTGCACGTCAAACTTTGTGAAATATTTGGCTCTGCGTAATTTGTCAATGACTTTGGAAATTAATGGGAGTGGGTACCAATTTTTAATGGTCATGGGATTAAGCCATCAATAGTCTTGTATGGGGCGTAGGGTCCCATCCTTCTTTTTAATGAAGAAGAATGGAGATGCAATGGGACTCTTTGAAGGGCAAATCCATCCTGAGTGTAAGTGCTCCTCGATAAATTTGTCAAGTTGTTGCTGCTTGTCGCAATTCAACAGGTAAATTTTGCTACTAAATGGAGTCGCATTGTCCTTGAATTTGATCACGTGGTCCCATTGTTGTCGTGGTGGTAACCAATCAAATGCCGACTTCTCAAAAATAGGTCTGAAGTCTTTTGTGTATCAATTTGGTACTGCGGTGCTTCCCATCCTGGCCTTTCATTTCTTTGCTTCTTCTTCTGCTAACCTTTGGGAAATTGTATACTTCATGCAAATCCTTTTGACATCTTCCGGGAGAATAAGGATTTTATCCCCCTCTTCCAGTATTTCATCTTTGTAGGTCTCCGAGGCTCCCCTTTCATCATCTTCCATGTTTTGGTTAGTTTCTTTGTCTGTCTTCTTGTCCCATAATTGTGGTAAACTGCAATCTTTTGGACACCTGTTGAATAGGAGATTCCCTGTACGCCAATCTATATTGGGGTTATGACGACTCAGCCAGACATGACCTAGGATAATCTTGTTTTGTCCTGTGTTTGTAACTGCAAATGGCCGTATTTTGATATGTTCTTTCATTTGCATACACAGGGTCACAACACAGCAAATAGGCCCTTCATGATTAAGAGTGTTGTCAGCATTATAAACAAAAATGGAATGAGATAATTTTTCAAAGTTGAGACCCAACATTTTTGCAAACATTTCATCAATATAGCAGCCAGTAGCCCCAGAATCCACCAGACTAGTAACATCAAAACAAGCACCTGTATCAATAGTCTGGAAGGTCGTAGAAATCTCCATAGAATTTTGTTTTCCTATTTGTGCAATGTAGTGTTTAGGATTTTGTAGATCTCGCAAGGTGTGTATCACCAATTTT
>JAFLHD010009076.1:0-11771 GCA_018856295.1 Blastosporella zonata
CCCCTAACCAATAATTAACCGTAAGATAGGCAAAGAAAGGTAAGCGCAATAATGACAACAATTGATGATAAAAGCCCAAAATCATAGCGAGATAATTACCGGTGGCTTACAATGTTTAGCCTTTTGCTTAATGACTGCGCGGGGTTTTTGGTGATCATCGGGACTTGGGTATCGAGGCCCGATAGTTGATAGGGGCGAAAGGTCAATGAACGTGTTAATGGCCTTTGTGTGATGCCAATGTAATGATTTTGGGTAGTGAAGGAAGGGATATTGGCAGTGGAGTGAGGGAAATAGTGATGAGCCATTTGTAGGCTAGAGCGAAAGGGTATTGAAGTTGTTGATGATTGACTAGTAATCTTGTAATGACGCCCATAGAGTTATTGAGTCTTGATAGACAGCGGGGGTGTATTGCTTGTGTTATTGATTGACGGCGTCGACCATTAGGAATTTGAAGAGGGGGGTTTTTGTAATGAATACATGCCTGTATTAGGGTGGGTCTCATCACTGTTTGGCCACGTGGAATTTGAGCGCTGTGAGTGTGATAATTGCGGACTTTGCTGAGAGGTACGTTCCCTTTAACCTCCCTGTTCCTTTGTCTGCGAATAACATCAGGTACCACGCCCCACCCAGTGACGCCACAGTCAATGGCCCCCATAAGTTGACGTACATCTTGTCATTTGGTTTGTAGACAGCCTCTGTGACCCCGTCATATGGTTGCGCTGCATGTTTGCCATATATGCAATCTTCGCATAGGCCCTTCACGGTGAGATCCCCTTTTACGTGTATCTCTGTGACCAAGTCTTTCCTGACCATCTTGCTGATGGCAGTTACACCCACATGTCCCAGCCAGCAATGCCAGCAATCTAGGTCAACTGGGATGTCTAGGGAGCATGTGACCATGGCCTGTGGCATAGCGTTGACTCTGTTGGGGTTGTTAAGGGCTTCCAGCAGGTACATGCCATTGACCAATTGTCTGACCAGGAAGACACGTCCTGTGGGGTTGGTGAAGGATACTCTACCCCTGCCAAAGGTGACAGTATGGCCTAGTGTGTCAAATTTACTGATGGATATCAGGTTTGCGGTGAGGTCTGGAGTGTGGATAGTGGATCGGAAGATGAGGTCGGCAGTGCGTCCATTAGTTTTGACTGTCTTCTTGACGGCGCCCTTCCCCATGATATTGAAGACTCCATCTTGGTTTGCAGCTAGCCCTTTGCAAGGGGTAGGGTATGGTTCATAATCTGTGAAATCCTCCCTTTTGACAAAGCAATGATTGCTAGCTCCCAAATCCGCATATGTCACCACATTGGCACTACTCGTATGGTATGCTGTGATGTTTGCGGGTGGGAGATTGGCTAGGTAGGTGTCGATGGGTTCCATGGCATCAGTGTAAATGGCCGCAGGTGTGAATTGTGATTGAGTTCTGGCTGCGAGCGCGTATGTAGTGTGCGTATCTGTGGTGGTGTCTACCATATTCACAGTGGGTGCGGGTGCAGTGCGTCCACGTTTTCTGAAGTTCAAAGGAAATTGACCTTCCTTTCCTCCCCCTTTCCAGTAGCAGTTCTCAATGGTATGTCCCGTGCATCTGCAGTTTGTATTGATGCAGGCAAGTTTTGGTTTTGATGGCAGGTGGAGTTTTGCCTGGAGGGCTGTGGCACTGGTCCTGGTCTTGACTGCTTGAGTTGCAACACACTCCCAGTGAACCATTAATCCAGCAATGGTTTCTGCTGAGGTTGCAGTTCCCTGGATGGTCACTACAATGGTGTCCCAAGACTCAGGGAGGGATGCGATGACAATGGCCCAGAAGTGTCTGTCTTTGACGTCCGCCCCCTTTTTGACTGCTAACTTCCACTTGGTTTGCAGGTCTTTGATGTGTTCCAGAAAGTTTGAGCTGTTGGTGTAGTATGTCCTTTGAAGTGACCCCTCTGCAGCGGCAGTGGCAAGGTCAGACATTGCGGCGTAAGTTGTTTTTAAAGTTGCCCAAGCTGCCACAGCAGTATTAGACATGCTGATTCCTAGTCCGATAGGGTTTTTGGTGTTGTAGATGATCAATGCAAGCGTCCATGCATTACAGATGCATCATTTGTCTGTGGAGGGGGCTTTGTCGTACCATTCCATGGGTGGCACAGACGAGCTGGTGGTTTGTGGTGTAGGTTTTGTGATGGTGCCGGTGAGGTATCCCTCAGCGCCCCGTAGTTGAGCGGCAATGAGTACCCTGTCTCAAAACACAATGTAGTTGGTCCCGTCAAACTGCAAGTCCTTGGGAAACGTAGGTGGGTTATGGTTATTTGACGACATGTTTTATGTGAAGTGGGAGGTGTATGTAGGAATTCTTGTATTTGTGCTGAGGTCGCAAACTGCAAATTGGTGGCCCTAACCTGTAGAATGTGGATAATCCTTAGTCTCAGCACGTAGGTGAGAAGAACTCTGTATTAGCCTGTAGAACATAGATAATCTACAAGTCTAATGAGTAACAATGTAAAGTGGGGAGTAAGTAGAAAAAGCTTACCCTTAGTCTCAGCACGTAGGTGAGAAGAACTAAGGGTTCACATGGGTGAAATTGGTATTTATGGGATTGAAAACTTTTTGATTAAGTAAGTCTCATATTCCATATTCTGAGTAGGAATATGGAATAAGGAGGTTTCTTTAAATAGTTAATATTAATCAAAACATAAATAACTGAAATAAAAACATATCAAGTTTGGATTTGCGGTAGTTGCACTCAACAAGTTTGCTCTAGGCTGAATGCACTCTGCCTCCAGTTAACAGTACAAAAATCCAAGTTTGTGTGTGAAACAAATATATTGAGAAAAATGTGGTATAGATGTACATGGGTCAGCAAATGCCAGTTGAATGGCCATGCAATGCATATGAAAAAAACTTGAACAGCATGATCAGAATCCAAGAGAGGCAAAATCTTTAAACAGTTTATTAGTGACAAAAGTTGGCAAAATTCAATGGATGGTAGCACTCAAGAGTGTGCTTCCTGAGCCAGCTTCACAATCCTTTGTGTCTCGTTATCTGCATCAAATGGTGCCTTTACCTGTACAACACATCCAGTAAGCACAGCTCAACAAAACCTATGTGTGCCACATTTGGTAAGCACTCTTTGCCACTTTGAGAGTGGTATCATGTGCTACCTGGGTTTGAGCCAAATGGGTGAACTGTCGGGTGTGGTTACTGCCATTGGGTTCAACTGGAATAGCTACAGGACACGAGTCAGTCAAGGGTTGCTTCATGCTGACTATAAAGAGAATGGATCACTGGCATAGCTGTATATTTGTCAATATATGGTCAACAAAACAATAGATGTAGAGAGTATTGACTGTAGGTGATGTTACCCTAAACAACAAATCAGTATCTAAGCAAGAATATATATGAAGTCAGCAAAAGTGCTTACAAAATTGGTGGACGCAAGGGGACCCATGATCATATCATCTTGGCTTGTAATATTCTCACAAAAGTCTGTGATTTCAAAGGACATTAGAATCAGGATAGAAAAGACTCAGAGTGTTCAAAAATATATCCATACCCTGTTCTGGGTTGGGCTTGGCTTGGGCTTGAAGCCCTGGCTTGGGCCCAGCTTTGCAAAGCTTGGGCTTACCAAAATTGAAGGCTGAGTTCTATCTCTGGGCTTGAGCCTGAACTGCAGCCTGCACCTACATTGTTAGAGCAGTTTTCTGCTTCATTGAATAAGTCATAAACCATCCTAAATCAGTATTGAATTGCTCTATAGTAGATTCAGACTCACATTAACAATTAATGAGATAAAAATGGTGCTCTTTGTAACATAAAAAAAAAATTGAGAACAAACTGAGCATTGGTTGATCTTCTATCAATATGTGAACTTAGTCAACTGTTCTTGCAAATTGCCATAAGTAAATGTTGGTAGGTCAACTTGCTCAACTTGCTTTGAAAAATGAAAAATACAGCTTCTACTACCTGTTCTGCATAAAATTCTCAATCTACTTCAAGCTGCAGCTCAGTCCCAGGGCTTGGGCTTACAAAATTCTCAAGCCTGTTAGACTGTGACACCTTGAAACTATTGAAACTACGGACACTCAATAATTACTTTGGGCACTCAGTCATATGGGCATACAGGCACTTGACCAAGTCAGGGATTGGTTGAGTTCACTAAGGGCCCAGGCTATTGCTTTTTTTTGTTTCTTTATAGCTATTTAATTTACCTATATTCAGACTTACATTATTCTCACTTAGATATATATACATTGCTATGGCAGTAGAAACCCTCAGTCAATTATACTCAACTGAGGGTGAGCTATTCTTTTTATTCTTCTTTGTCATATCATACTTACTTACATACTCTTTAAAACATACCAAACTGTGGTCTAAAGGTACACTAATACAGTCAATTATACTTGAATGAGGAACATACTAAAATGTGGTCTAAAGATACATACAAATACACCTAGGTTTTTAACAAAGCCAGGCTTTGAGCCACCTCAGGCTCTACATTTGGTTTGGCTTGGCTGAGCCTAGATGGGCTTAGCTCAGCTTGGCTCGTAGCCTGCAAAAGTAAACAATCTAATAGCACATGTTGAAGACAGGATTGACACTGCAGAGGATCTTGGCCAGACTATGCAATCTTTACTTTTTGGGAAGATCACTGATGTTCTGCACACAACCCTTGCAGAGCCACTAATTGGTTATTATTTACTATACTTTGGTTTGAACTTTATTTTTAGATACATAAAAACATAGCCCTCAGTTGTCTTTCTACATCTGAGAGACTCCTGAGGGTGCTTAGATCTTACTTTAATTATTTTAGAATTCAATACTTACAAACCTGTAACTTATCTCTATTATACTCGACAATTCAATATACTCAGTTGTCTTTCTACATCTGAGAGACTCCTGAGGCTTATCTCTATTATATTCTACAGGTTATAGGCCCCGTTAGTGCTTTTACACAACCAACCTCCTACCTATGCCTCAGCACATAAAAATGGCACTTACAACCTAGGAACACCCACAATATTCCCCAATGACAAACATTTTGACAGGACAAACTTCCTGCCTTTTGAAGGCACATCATGATCACTGATGCTGTAGGAGAAGGTGAAAGAAGGTCAGCCAGGCTGGAAAGGCTCTGTGCTGCCTGCCTCCTTTGCAACTTTGTTAGCCCATTTATAAGGGAAGTCCTTATAGCCTAGGATCTAGTACACTTGGAGATTCACAACATTGTGAGTTCTGTCAGTCCAGGGGTTACTAGCCTTCAGTGTTGCATGGCATTCCTAAGCATTGTTGAGCCTGTTGTGCTTTTAGTGTAGTCTCTCAGCAGCTGAGTGAACCTTGTCAATAAGGTAGTGGGCCAGGTAAGAGTGTGGGTTGTTGAGCACATGGATGGTAGCCTGGCTGTCACTGCCAATGACTGTTAGTGCAGGGAGGCACATGTTTAGCTTTATTAGTAGATGGAGGCCAAGGGCAAGGCTAACTGTAGGAATAATCCAATGTATTTTAAATTGCACTGGGGTGTTAAGCCACTGGTTTACAATCTTATAAGAAGATTATTCTACTGTACAATATATATAGTAAAAAGCTTATATCTAATTTCTCTGTGATGCAAACAATGTTGTTGCACCAATATTAATCTGTAATGCACATCACTCTGAGCAACAGCTTAATTTCCAAGACTCTTCTTTAATCTGGTGTCATGCCAAGAGATAAGAAAAATGAAAGAACAATATCCTAGCTTAGCAAACAGTTGGATGTCAGCACAGAGCTCCCCCAAAAAAATTAACATCAACTTTGGAATCACATCAAAAAATCACAAACTTCTCAGATCCATTGAGCACTTTCAAAGAAATAGCCTCCCTGCTCTTCTCCCTGGCTTCAAAAATCTGTCAAAAAGCATAATTGTCATATGCAAAATTGACAGCATTGTCATATGCCACTACCTTGCTGCCCTGCTTGTTGGGTCATTTCACAAAACAGGCACACACTAGGTATCTGCACTTCCCACATTGATCACAGTTGATCCCTAGTTGGTAATTTGGCTGTTTTCCCTTTTCCACCATAATTTGATGATCTGATGTATCTTCCTCTTTCTCTTTTGAAACTGGCAGATCAGCCACAATCCTTCTTCCTTCTTCATCAATCAGTGTCCTAGCAACATGGAAGACAGTAGTGGTGTCATTTGTTGTTGTGCTCAGTGATGTTGCCATGCTTGACCACTTTTCATCTAAATTCATGATCAACACACCAACAATCATCAATGGTCACCCCAATTGCCTTGAGTCGTGTAGCAGTCTGGGTGATGGAAGCCATGTGACCTTTGATAGGCATGTTTGGATCATGCTTCATGTTGTAAAATGCATGCATCAGTACTATCCAGTTAGTGCAGGAGTTTTTCTTGTACACTCCCTTCAGCTGCTTCTATGCATCCACTCCATCCTTTGCATCCAAAATATATTGGTACTGACTTCCATCCATGCCTCTTCTACACTCTTTACCCAAGCCTTCAACTCCTCTTTTTTGGTTGGCTTTGCTGCTGATATAATGTTCCAGCAGTTGGTCTGGCTGAGGATCATTTCCATTGCAAATTTCCATTTGTGGAAGTGACAGTTGATCCATCAGTCTTCTGTCCACTAAGCTTTGGAACAAAGTATAATAATCTGTTGGTGGTCATTGTGTGAGTTTATAATATGAGGGCAAGGTATGAGCAGAGATAGTTGTGCACTTGATAAGACGTGCCCCAAGCTGGGTGGATATTCATTACAAAAGTCCCTAAAGATTCCCAAGGTTTGACATCTCCAACCATTACCCTGATTAATACCACCATTCTAGTTAACTTGACTCTCTCCCTATTCCATCTCTTAAAGTCATTCATTGACTGCTTGACAATTCACAATTCCTTCAATACACCAACTCTCTAGATCCTTATAACCAACTCTCTAGATCCTTATAACCAACTCTCTAGGTCTCTATAACTGACTAGTCACTAACTCTTAATCCCATCATTACACTCACCAATCCTTACTTAAAGTCAACTCAAAATCTTCTCAAAATCATCAGTAACTACTAGTGTCTTAACTAGGCTTTTATTGCTTTACAAGTGGTACCTTTCCTCAGTGGTAGCACTTATATGACCTAATGACACAATTCTCTATCAGTACAGTAGCTTGCTATGCCACTTATGCAATCAATAAGCAATTGGCTTGCTACTATAACCTATTGATAACTGATTTAGACTTTTCTCATCATTATCTTTCTTACCTTTTTTCTTCTTATCTGTTATTTAACCATTAATTAGAGGTTTAACACCCTTGCTAATGGTTGATTGGTCTTCTTGTCTATTGATTTCATCACCTCAGTTATCACTCCTATTCTACTTACCACTCTTTTTCTTAGTTACGCAACTGCTTCAACTTCTACAAATCTTTTAATTACTCCTATCTATGACTACAGTGTACTTACTATATTGCAGCAGTTTCAGCTTCTTGGATTATTTTAAATGCATTTAAACTGTATTACTCTACTACTAAAACACACAACATACCAGAGATTTATCATTCTCAAGGACTCCATTAGTCCTATATCTCTTAGTTACTAGTAATTGTCACTAGTATTGGGTAACACATCTTACTCACTCTATTGTTTTTACTGATACTCTAGGATTATATATCAAAGTTTAATCAGTGTACTTTCAAAATCATTCAAAATTGGTTCTCTAAGTTGTCACACCCAAAGACAACCTAATCACATCCCCTTATCAGCACTTTCTATCTAACACATTATTAGAATTTGATACACATCACTATTTCTCTATTATAAATGATCTTTTAAAATCTATCCAAAATCACCTCTATTACCACACTCTTACTCCAATCACTTAGCCATTGACTCACACCGAGCCTTTTTTATTCAAAATTTATTTGAAATTCTGGACACTCTCAGCAGTTGCTCTGCATTGCATCTTTGGTATTAGCTCTTAAAAAAACCTTTAGGACAACTGATCCATTTCAATCCCCCATTCTATTGGAAAAGTAAAACTACAACAAAACCCCAAGCACAAATTGCACTAATTAACTAGCCCACTTATTCTATAGGTTTCTACAAAGGCCCTAAAACATATTACCTTCTTATTCTCAGGCATTTGCCCATGCAGTCACCAATCCATTAACCTGACTTACCTCTATACACCTACCTCTTACTTTTCTGTTTTGATATCACCTTTTTGACCACCTACCAATAGTCTAAGCCATGAGCCTTGTCATCACAGTCTAGATGAGATTATGTAGGAATAAAATCCATATATATAGTAAAAGCTTATATCTAATTCTTCTGTAATGCACATCATCTCAATCAACAGCTTAATTTCTAACAATAACAACCTTGGCTTTGTAGACTGTGTGTTGTGTGGTGGGGCCTAGGTGGTGGCAGAGTGTAGATTGTTCAGCACTGCCAGCAAAGAAGACCACAGAGGTGCTAATCTCCTCTTTGAATCTAGAGATATCACAATATACAGATACTAGGGCCTCTGAAAAGGCTGTTTTAGTAGTCTTGAGGGCCACATCCTTATTAAGGCCAATTGTGTGTAGTCTTGAGCACTGGTTTGTAGTTAGGATTGATGACAGTATGGGTCAATTGTTTCTGTTGCACAAGTACATGCATACAATTCACAATATACTGTAACAAAGAGGGAGATAAAACTGCATGTGATGGCAGGGCTTGCGCCAAAGGTGTTGATACCATGGATACTGTGCAAAAGGGTGTCAATCAGGAAGGTGTTTGCAGTGAGGAGAAATTAAAACACACATGTCAATATGCCTTACCAACACAACAATATTATGTGTCTAACATACTGGTGGATACACCCATTGTGCTGTATGGTACAATGTGGAGTCCACTATACCAGAGCAGACAGTGTAGAGACCTGACTTAGTGTACAGGTATCACAGTAACCAGTATAAGGAACTCGGTTAGATAATAGATACCTAGTGTACAGGTATCTAGAGAGAAATAAGTATATGCATAGTAAGAAAGGTATATTATGGTACTTACCTCAGTAACCAGTATAAGGAACTGAGGGTGAGTATGAGAATGAGACAAGTATTTATACTATTCTATGAGGCCAAGGTGTATAATGAGTGGTCAATCAATGATTGTCCAGACAAGAGAATCAGGAATGGATACATGGCCAATTGGCCATGGTCCAAGTGTAATATTACACCTCAAGGTGCACATCATGTATTAACAGACAGGACACAAAGTGATGTGACATACATGGCTGTGAGGGTTACACAAATGTGTCATTGACACAATATCTAAAGAGCTGCAGAGGTGACACTATGTATTGAGTAAATGATATTAGTGGAGGCCAGGGTAGTAGGGTGTAGTTCTCCCTCCAGGAGGGCCCTGCCAGGCAGTATCACCCTTTGGCAGGTAGTATCATCCTTGGCTGCTGCTGACCCTTTATGCACCAGTGGATGGTAGCCTGAATAACAAATACCTGCATATATCTATCAGTCCTCTATGGGTGGCACTATCCCCTACCTAGTAGTATCATTCTTTGCTGGGTGATATCTCATATCCTATAGTGACTGTCATCAATTGAAACATATCACTATTAATAGTAACCACAGTCACCAACAGCAGCTGTCATGGTTGTCTGCTAGCAGACAGGGGCACAATCTATGGGTCTTTGCAGTAGTAATCATATTCAGCAGCCATAATTTCTTTGCTGTATGATACAATCCCCTGCTGGGAAATATCATTCCTCTCTGCAGTATGCCCTGCCTGGTAGTGTCAATAGTAAGTGCAACTGCTGACTGTTATACCCCTGACAGTCATTATGCCTGTGTGCCAGCAGGTAGCAGCATAATCAATGTATCATCAACCACTATACCCAGTGGCTGTCATGCCTGCCTGCCAGTGGGCAGTAGCACAATTACACAATCAATGTACTGCTGACCATTATACCTAGGCAATTATGCCTGCCTGCTAGCAGGTGGCAGCACAATTAACAGACCACTGACTGATGTCATTTGTGCCAGCACCTAGTAGATAGATTGTGGTGGCCATATGTAGCAGCTGTACCTTTGGCAGCCACAATTGGTATCTGGTTGCCATTGGGATAGTGGTCACTGGCCATAATATGTAATCAATTGTTTGCAGAATGAGTTAATTGGAAATTTGACAAAACTACAAACTATCTGCCCATGCTTGTGGCACTTGTGGTTACCTTGACACCATGATTCCTAAACCACCATCTCTTTTCCAAGATGCAAAAATACCCCAAGCCACTGAATGGTCACTCAAGTACCCATTTGAGGACAAGTGGGATGTCAAAAATTCCTGGACCCTTGCTTTGATCATCTAAAACACAAAGAAACCTGTAGGCATTGGCATCAGAATGGACAGAAGTGCAGCAGAGGCTTGGGAAATACTCACCAAAACATACAGCTATCATATCCAAGGTCACAGCTCCCAACATCAAAAAAATCATTTATGCCACAGAATTCTGGCAGAAGGACTTTTGGTAATCTGAATAATTTAACTGACAGTACACACACTCAAGTAGGCATGTGTGAAGGAGGCTCATAATTGTCAATGGATAACCCTGATTAATTAAGGTCACATATGTATCATTATGTCTGTCCATTAATTCCTTGGGACTTAATTAGATATGTACATGTAAGCCTATGACTATGACGTACAACTGACCATATGATATACACAATCACATGATAACATATGTAGACCCCATCTCAGATGGAACTTGTTCCGAGATCTAAGTATTAGATCTTGGGTTTTTTTTTTGCAAGAATAGACTTTTCCATGTTATGCTTTGATGCATACTGTACATGTAATATCTGCTCAATCTATACTTTTACATAATGCATCTGATGAGCTTTTTTGGCTTTTGCCTGGGAAAATGCAGGCATTGATGACTGACTAAGCTCTTTTTGCTTTTGCCTGGGTGAATGCATCCATTAATGACTGACTAATCTATTTTCAATTATTTTAAAATTTTCAATTAAGACACTAAACAACTGGCAAAGCTAGTGTCACCTTGAGTCAATTTGCACTAATTATTTTATTTTCCACTATGTCTATTCCTGCTATCCCTCTTCATATTTTCCTTGGATGCCCCTCTACATCAGCTTTCTCATAATTGTCTGTGCTCCTTATCCTTCTATTCATTGTCAACATTGCCATCATAATCTGAACATTTTGTGACCTAGTGTAACGGCAGGCTTTTGTAGCTGTGCCAATACATGAAGGCAAGTTCACACTAGTCGATAACCAGATAAAAACTATTGTCTCATTTTTTAGCTACTGCTCTTTATATATATATTCTAAAGTAAGTAGTGATAAGTTTTTAGTAAGTCTAATGATTAATTGTAAAATATATTGCTCTTTAATCATAGCTTTATAAGTTTTGAGTAGAAAATAAATTGATTGTAATCAGTCACGACACAATTGCAGTTGTTACAATGTTACAAATTTGATATCTACCTCCGCTACATGAGTAACTAAGGACATACTGAAAAGTAAGCCTCGATAGACCTAGTTAAGAACCAAGGCGTATGGGGTAGCATCAAAACCCCAGTGGGGAAAGCTTGCCACCATACGGTTCGAAATACACAAGTTGCGCACCAGTACTAAAGAAGAACGAAAAGAAAAGCTAAAAAACTCAGAAAAAAGAAAAAAGAAAAAAGAAAGAAAAAAAAAAAAACTAAAACCCGTAACGAGACGCCAATGAACGCTGCACCTCTCCCCAAATACGACCCGATAGGCGTATGGAAGCC
>JAFLHD010009077.1:0-11744 GCA_018856295.1 Blastosporella zonata
ACCATCGCCTTTGTGTACAGTTCCACGAGCAGCAAGAACGGGGCCCACTCTACCTCGTCCGGACCCAAAGCCCCCCCCGGCCGTGTCCCGCCCAATGGGCGAGGCCCGCACGTACCCCCGGTACACCTCCCGCGTGAGCGCGGGCGCAAAGGCCAGGATCATCGGCGTTACCTCGGTGGGCCAGACCGTGCATAGTGCGAAGAGGAGACTCAGCAGGGCGGGGCGGGATGTGGGTGAGGGAGGGAGGGGCGGCAGGAACGAGACTGCATTGTTTCCTGCTCAAAGGCAGGGACTGACGCTTCTCCTGTTCCTCGGTCAGCAGCCTGGGGAGGATCCTCCTTCTTTTTGCCCTTTCTGGACTGTTTGGGCTTCCGTCCAGCGGAGGCTGCTACTTTTTCCTCGTCAGGGTGTGGTGACTGGTTGGGAGCGGGGTGCGGCTCTTGCTTCATGATGGCTCGCATTTTGTACAACGAGAGCCGCGAGTGCAGCTCTGCGCCACAAGGACAGGGAAGCAACATCGTGGTCTGGTCTCGAACCACGGTCACTGACTCGCCTAAAAAATAGGTTACTAATGATCTTCATAATTGTTATGGCCATGCCTGAGTATAAAAATGCGTGCATTGCTCCACGATACGCCTTCTTGTGGCCGTCCATCTGTCTGTCGCTGACATTTGGGCGCTTGCATCCTATTGCTGGGCACGTGCTTGTAGAGAATAGTTAGATCTCTGGTACTATACCCAGACGAGATCTTACGAAGATGGCATTTCTGGATGGTGACGGTAGTAGTTTTGTTTTTTGGGCTTCTGACCAAATTGGGCGACAGCCGCTCAAATTTACTTTCGGGGTTAACGATTTTAAATATTTTAGGATGTGACAACTATTTTGTAGCTCCAACTAGGTCGCTCAACTTTGAAAACATGTCCACCCCTCCTGCCCATCGTCGAGTTTCGAGTTCCTTTTGGACCGCCAACGCTTCATCATCAAGTTGTGAGAAAAAACTGCCATCCTTTTGGAACCCGTGTTCGACCCAGCGAAATAGCCCCCCCGCGGCATATTGGGTGAACGAGTACCGAGTTTCACCGGGACGGACGGCCACGTTCATATGCGCAACAACTGCAGAGGGAATGAGTATGGTGGAACCAGGAGGAAATTCGATAATAAGGCCGCAGTCCCAGAGGACAATGTGGCCGCCAAGCTTGGGATCATAGTTGCCCAGTGCAGTTATGGCGCAGATACCAAATGGGAGGTTGGCGTCGTCAATGTGCAGGCAGCAGACGGTTGACGGTCCCACGTTATAGGTCGCTGCAGGAAACACGCTATTGCTGTAGTTGCGGCGGAGTTGTGTGTCCTGTGCGAAAAGAGCACCGAGGCAGGCGTTGTAATACTCGTATTGGCCAGGAAACCAGGCTGCAAAGAGAGCTAAGTGCAGAATTAGGGCGGTACCATAAATTTAGCAAGGTGGGCACCTACACGAGCCAAACCCTGCTATTCGTCTGAACGGCTTACTCTGACTCAAATGATTGATAACTTGCGCGTTGTGTGGGCTGTGGTGCGCGTTGCAGGGGCGGGTCGTTCCGTTCCCGTGTGTGATGCCCGATGGTACTGCGGTAAAAGAGCCTCGTCGGTGGTCGCGAGATCCAGGTGGAAGCCGAAGATTTCGACGCGCCTCTTCGAGAAGCTCCGCAGCATGTGCGAGGTCTGCATCCCAGTCCGCACTACCTGGAGCGGCAGGTTGGCCTCCACACAATGCAAAAATTCTCCCCTTAGAGTCGTGGATGGGCGTCGGAGTGCTGGAGGAATGAGGAATACGTCACAATCAAGCAAAGAAAAACGTACTGCCCATCCCAGGAGTGAACCGGGAATCCAGTGGCTAGTTGCAGCTCCTCCAAGCTCCACAGTTTTTTCTCCAGGTCGAATTTACGGCGCGCTCCCACAAAAGAACTGGAAGCGACCTTTGATGTAGAAACGTCGAAACGCGACGCGAGCGGTTTCGACAACCCTCGGTGCTTGGAAAGAGACGCTTTGGGGACCTGATAGGTGCCAAATTGCGTACGATCCGCCTCAAGAACACTCTTGGCTCGAGAAGCCTTCCGCTTTTCGCGACTGCGACGCTTGGCGCGGTTCTTGGGTTTCGCTTGGGTGCCAATATCAACGGGAGGAGTCGAGAGGTCTGACGGCGCTCGAGTGACGGCGGGAAGGGGTACGCAAGCGGTGGGGGGACTAGCTGGAGAGGGGAGAGGAGAGTCATTGTTTGGAGGAGTAATGTCGGGTTCGGCTTGGGCGGTCCAAAATTGAGCTGCAGACCGCGTGACGGCGCGCTGAACCAAAGAATCTAATTCAAATTCTGATGAGGTTTCAAGCCGCTCTCCGTTCCATGGCGGCTTGGCAACTTTGGACGCGTCCTAAACAGTGGAGAGTTCTTTCTAACCTGGAGCGAATATGGAACTAATGACTCACCCTGAAAAAGGAGCCTAAACTAGGCAGGGCATATTCTGAAACCCGCCTTAGTATGTGCAACACGGGATGGGGTTTTCAACGCCAATACAGCGCGTTGACGCTGATGAAGGTCTTACCTGGAGTCATCTTACGGCCGTTGTGACTTGGTCCGCGTATGTGCCTGCGAGTAAATTTTGATTCGAGTAGCTGACTAAGCATAATGCGGTGAGTGTGGGCGCGTGACTTGGGTCGAGAAGTCGGAGCGGGGTTTGAATGTACTAACGGGTGGACACGTGATTTGGGTCGAGAAGTCGGAGCGGGGTTTGAATGAGCGAGCCACGTGACATTGGAGCGGGATTTCAATTCAAATGAAAATCTCTCCAAGGGCTGTCACGTCAATCATCAATAGCACAATGTCTGTACGAGCGACGCCTCGATTTAGAGAGCTTCCATGGTGGACTTCAAGCATCGTGGATGAGAGTGACTTGACATTGGCGGCAGCGCGTCACCAGGACTTGGCAGTCAGCAACTGCTCATTCATTTCAAGGCAAAAGTATTAACTGTTGAGATTGATCTAGCGAGCGCTGCACATCGCCATTGCCAACGAGAGCGGGTCTGATCACTCCCATGTCTTTCTGAAATTTGCAGAGATGATGCAGAACCCTGCTAGTCCTTTGGATGACCATTGGAGCGCCCAACGTCTGTTGGTATATTACCGCACAATCGACGCCTTGTTCTTTTGCCGCGGGCACGACCTGAAAGCTCCTGTTAGGAATACGGATCTGGACCAGTTCCAGTCCCCCACATTTCCAAAATTGGTAGGCCACCCGTCCCCTGCCTACTCTCAGTATTTAACTGTATACGTCGGAGCAGAACGTGTACAAGCTGGGAAACGTAGAGAGCTTGGTGCACAAAACTTTATCGTCATGGCCATTGGTCCAAGCCATGTCGACTGAGAGGCAGGAGGGTGAAAACGTGGCTCTCCATCTCTGGAATTCCATTCAAAGGACGGTTTCCAGCAAGCAAATATTCCGTATCATTCATAACTTCCAACTCGCTGCCTTTCACCTGCATTTCATTCTTGACGTGCGTGTGGGTTTGGCATCACAACTGGCTCATCCACTCACTCGTTTGCATTTAGGGACAGCTAGATTTACCGAGCGGAAAGGTGGAGCTCCTCAAGTATCTAAAGTACCCGGCTACTTCTGTTCTATCCACAACTGTTAACCTTTGTGTCAGTCTACCGGCATATTTCGAGGGCGAAGTATTCAGGCCTTCTGACCTCCGACCCCCCCTATTGCTTAGCCTGTTCATATCGCCCCTGATGCTCCTCGTGCCCATAACGCTCGAGAAAAAAGGCCCCGCAATCAAGGATCTAATCATGGTGCGCCTCTCATTTGGCATTGAGCCAATTCCTGCTCACTACAGTCTAGTGTTGGAGAAAAATGGGCCAGCTCGAAAAGCCCCCTGGCATTACATCTGCTGAGCGCGAGGTATGGAGTGCTGTATTAGATATAGCCCAAGGAGCGCCGAGTCTGCCTCGTATCAAGAGATGTCTGGATGATTTGTCCAATATTGAGTTTGAACATGCCCCGGGCTGGATATTGGACGGTGATCAACAGCTTCCTAGGTTGGTATATGCAGCTAACCCTTATTCAGTTATTCCGGAGCCTGGACCTACACCTATGATAGAGGGCGCTGGAGGTCTGTCAAACCTGTCTGTTGGGCTGCGCCTTACGCAGTCGCTATCGACCTCGGCTGCCGCAGAGGCAATGACGATCAATACAGGATCTGGTGCCCATCCTGTGCCTCCCCAAGGTCCCACCCTCCCTGAGGTTCTGACAAAGGAGACGGTGGCTACCACCTCATATGTGCGAGGAAATAAGGGCAGGAGCGACGTGGTTGCGGATGCCAATGACAGCGGCGGCACGGCGGAAATGGACCTCGATTCCGGAAGTGAGAAGGAACAGGATACAGCCCAAAAGGCAAGACGCACGAGAAGAGGGACACGTGGCGCAGAAGAAACGGCGGTTCAAGCGGCCGCACAGGAAAAAACAGGAGAGGAAGAAGAAGAGGAGGACCGAGCCGCAGACAATGTTCCAGATGCAGACGGAGGCGGCCCAGATGCAGAGGGTGCAGAGGAAGAACAAGAGGGAGGTCTGCCAGTCAGACAAGAAAGAGGGCGAAGATGGGGTCTGGGCCGCATAACAGTGCAGGGATTTAGGAGGGAGAAGAGGGCAAAAGAGGTAGAACCTAACAAGGGCCTGAGAAAAGTGGGTAGGAGTAGGAACGTGGAGAAGGAGTCTATAATAGACGTGGAGAGGAGAGTAGAGCCCGGAAGAAGGACGGTGGAAAAGCTGGCAAAGGATAGAAGGGTTCAGGAGATTGAAAAGAGGAAGAGGCGCGACGACAGATCAACGAGGAGTGTGGAGCGCAAGAAGAAGAAGATTACCGCAGCAAGCCCAGGCATCGCTAAAGTTGGTCCTGTGCTGGCAGAGCCCCAGTTGGTAGACCTGACCTTGGAAGAGGTGGGTTGCATGTACTGCTGCAAGTTCGTGTCATGATCTGGTTGCTATTTAGGAAACCGAGGCAACCGACGCAGGGATCCCTCGTCTGGTGGTCGAGCCAATGCAGGTCAGTGGTCCTACAGATTGACTGGAGGGATCTACTGAGAAAAACCATATCTAGATGGTCACTACCAAGCTGACCTTGGATATACCGGGCAGTGAGAGTATCCGCATCAAGGTTCATGTGAGTAAAAACTAACCATTTTTGTTCAACGCAAAGACTCAGGCTGGTGACAGCACGAAAATCAGACAGAGTTCCTCCAGAACATCCTGGCAAACGCAAGAGCCACGGAAGAAAGGGCACAGCGCGGAGAATACCAAACTTCCGTTAAAAGGTTCGACAGCACCTGCCAAGACTGGCAGGCCTATCGTACACACAGCATCCATATCGTGGGTGCAGGTGATTCAACTAGCAGCCTCGAGCGTTTCGAGGAGGAGGTTGGCAAGATTAGATGGGGCGACCTCAGCCAAAAGTTTCAAGTCCACGGTTAGCGTCGCCCCAAGCTCTCCTTGACATGATGGCTGACAAGATTCGCAGACCTATCAATAGAGTTGCCGCTGGATGATTCCGAAAGCAGCCAACATCGAGAAGGCACGCTTGGCGACATACTGGATGCTGCAAAAGGCGAGCATCCCAAGGCTCTGAATGTTCTCGACATTCCTGGAACGAGGGACAGTTTTGATTTCCCCCAACTGTCCTCAGACCGTGTGGCGTGGGACCTTGCACCTAAAACTTCTGTCAAGGGGGAGGAATATCCAGTGGCGGCTCTTCGATGGTGGCTCGTGTCAACTGGATGGACGAGCCACACCATACATCAGGACTGCGACGGGTTCGGGACCATCATCAAAGTCCTCACTGGCACAAAGGTGTGGATGATAGTGTCCCCTCGGGCAGAGGCAGAATACCCCGCAAGTATTTACAGGCTCATGAGAGGATTTGACCTCGAGGGGGTCAACGAAAACTTTTTTGACGTTGAAATTGTCATCCTCAAGGCAGGTGACACACTGTGAGTACACCTGATTTGCACGGACATGACCACCAATTGACCAATTCCACAGTCTACTTAGGCCCAGGACACTCCACGCCGTCTTGACTCCTGAGCCTACGGTTGTTATTGGGGGCCACTTGTATTCGACAATGACAATCCGCGAGACTGTGTGGGGGATATATGACGATTTTGTCCTGGGTAAATACTTGACAAATACAGAGCACCGCTCGGCCTCTCTGGCCGTCCTCGGACGTATACTCAGTCTTTGGTATACAAGTCTGGTGGAGGGAGCTTCCAAGAGCCATAAAGGTGAGCTCGTTGGCCTAGAGGTTGTGTGTGTTCTTGACATTTTCCCTCAAAGAAGTCACAAGGTGGCATATCCCAGACGTCACCAACCCAGAGGAATTCAAGGACTTTTTGGCCTTTACAACTTTATTCGAGTTATATGGTGTGCTCTGCGGGTGGTTTTACGAGTCTGGGGACTACAGTCTTGGAACCCTTGAGAGCCGTAAAGTCCTTATTCAGCTGCGTAAACGAGCTCGTAACTTGCGCAGATGGGCGTTTTCCAATTACGCGGTCTATCAGGTGGAGGACGGAGAGGATCCATGCTTGTGCAACAGCTTGGACGTAGAGTCTCGTTTCCTGGCCTCACAAGCTATGGCACTGCTCCAATACAAGTCTCTGGCCATGGGGTCCAAGTATATGCGTGGACAAGTAGACGTCTCTATCGACCAGTTGCGGACCGCACTCATGAGGACGCTCAAGGGCTCATTGGCGGGGGACTTGTTTGACGCCGAGGATGGCACCGCAGATAGCTTTGAGATCCCAGTTCGATATGTCCTGAGGCCTCGGGACAAACCTCTCGAAAGTAAGCTCCTTGTCATGCTCGTATATCGTTGTTGAGATGGGTCCACAGAAAGCACGGCAACTGGGGGAATGACGGCAGAGGATTGGGATTACATCAGGGGAAAACCAGTTGATACTTGACATTATTAGCGCTATCCACTTGTATAAACGTCCCCTCCTCATAGTAGCCTGCCCCTGGTGTCAGCGGCGTGCAAACGACGTCGCGGCTGACAGTGATGCCAGCCAAAGAAGCCCGGGAATATTCTCAGCAGAACATGGTCCAGAAGTGATCACTTCCCTCATTGGCACACCTTGTCGGCTTTTTCACACTGGCACCACCACATCCACAGGGCAGGTGCATGGACGCGTCCCTTGAATGCACAGCCTGACAATGAGTGCCTTGGAGGAGTCCAGTCCAGATTGTCTCGTCACAGTTCGACACTTCTACGGTGTTCCTGTCCACGCCATCAGGGCGATGCTACTACCTTCTTTCTTTGTTCATTGGATGCCGCGGCAGATGTCAGAGCAGGGTCGGTTGCCATCGTCTTGGGACATGACGTCTCTATCAGGACCTTCAAAATACATCCAGAACATCTACTGTCACCTTGTCGAGCGGCGATCCACTTTTCAGACTTCTCACAGCTATTCTCGTGCTAGCTAACGGCGATTGGATTTCCAGACAGGGTCAACGTCAATTGCTTTCGGTGTGCCGACCAATGACAAATGTATTTCCAGGTAGATCCATCTTGAGTAGTTTGTAATCCCGGGGGCTCATCTTACTTTGTTAAAACATCCAGTTCACACCTGGGCTGTACCGAGTCTCCATTACTGTTGATTTCTCATGGATCTCTACAACAACGACCGTCTTGTCAGGCATACTCTCACACATTTCATCGACCATGCCCGTCAGTTGTTTGACCCCGAAACGACCAACGACCATATTCGTTTCGTTCTTACCCGTGAATATGACGAGGGTGATAGGACGTACCAGGCGGTTATCGAGCCCATCCAAGGGCATATGCAAGAGCACGACGAGCTTTCCATCATGCGCGACTACAACTCTGCCATCGGAATCTCCGAAATTTTCATGGTGACGGGCAACATTTGGGCGTTCACGGCCCCTCATCCATCCTTGGCCTTGAAGTCAGGACTGCATTTCAAGTATAACGTGACACACGGCAAAGTGAGTATTCTTGCCTGTATACCCGCTTGAACAAAATCTGATGCTCATTTTTAGGATGATATTGAGGTCGAGTTTCATAAAATCCCAAACTTTGAATTTGCCAAGTTTGGGGGGCGCCACCACCTCCACATCTTCTTCCCTCGACTCTGGGATGCCGGACGTTCCGAGTCGTCAAAACCATATCTGCTACATGACCGCGAGCGTGCCATTTGGTACGAGAGGGGCATGCGCCCGGCCATCGCCAGCCTACTTGGTCACCACGTCGCTTCCGAATGGCCAGCTACGTTGGAGGCAGAGGAAATTCGAGCACGTCAGGCTCCAGGTGGATTGGCGTGGGGAAGAAAGACAATTCCCAAGGAGATTGTCAGGCAACTAGCAGACCGCATTTGACGTGAAATATCACACTCCGATCTCCCTGCAGAGGATCGCGAGTGGGCGTCGACGTTCTTCATTCTCCATACGATTCGTGGGGGTAAATCCACGAGCTATCATCAGCTCGACGAGGAGTCTGCCCGTTACCAGCTCAAAAAGTTCCTCCACGACGCCCACTTGACCCGCGACATCATAACTACCGGAGACTGGTACATCGACGTCGCTATCGAGATCGTTGGCGAACAGGGAGATTGCCTCCAGTGGCTGACCTCGACTCACAATGAGGTCGTTCGCCAGGATGAGGTCGTTCGCCAGGCGCTGAGGATTGAGCCTGAGACGGCGCAAAAGATCACTTCCCTCACATCATCAAAGTACGCACGCGATCTTGCAAGCCACCTCACCGCAATCAGTGGCTTTCGCATTGTTCCAGGAGCTTTGGCATCAGGCCCATTCCAGGCTAAATATATTCAAGCCTACACTACAGATAAAGCCGCGGCCGATCATGCAAAGTTTTTGACCACAAAGAACGCACTGGCAACAGATCAGCCTGCGTCGCAGATCTCGGACGTGTTCACCCTCTTCGAGGCAGCCCGGTCCAACAACACACCAAATGCGCGTCTCAAAATGCGCGTTCCCTTGGAGTTTGCCACGAGGGCGTTGTTAGAGTTCGATGTTCCGCTTCTCAAGGGATGCATGGGTGTATTTCCCCGCCATGAATGGTGGTGCGTGAATGATATAGCGTTACGCTCGACTATCGTTAACCATGCGTTACAAACAGGACTTTCAAGATAACCCGCCTGCTCGCAGCTAGTCAGGCAATTTCGAACCAGGCTTCCGGGCGTGCAGAGCTTCGAGTATATCCCCAGGCTCTAGCCCTCACTGCGGCCTGCGTATGGCTCATCAACGGGCTGCATGCTCGTCCTGAGGATGGACCTGCATCCCAACGGCTGATGGATGTCGCTCTTCCTCTGACAGAGGACAACGGTGCGAGCTTGGACACAGTCGCATACCGCTCGGCTGGCCCGCGAGTGGGCGAACTCCTTTATGCCGAAGGAACAATTGGTGCAGTCGCGCAGGGCTTTTTGGAGGAAGAGGAGCAGAGCAATGGCGAGGGGGAGGGTGGCGAAGAAATCAATGCGTTACGCCGGAGGCGCCCCGCTACTCACTTACGAGTGGGGATTGCGCACAATCCTTACGGGTGCGTTTTCTTCAGCTCGGGGAGGTTCCTCGTCTTCGTATTGGTGGCCCGGTCCTCATCCCAGCAGCTTTCAAGTTCTGGTTTGGCGTCACCATCGAGGTTCTCGAGTGGCAGCTGGTGAAGACAGGCTTCGTCGACAAGGAGCTTGTGCGAGCGATTCGTTCAACAACCAACAAATCCGCGATAGCCCTCTATCACAACTGGAACCCCGAGCCTGAACCCGACATGTTCGCGATTGGTCGTCCTGGCCAGCTCGTCCCGCCTCCCATCTTTGACGATGGTTCTGATGTCGAGGACGCCGGAACACATCCGCCTCCTGCCCAGACCCTCAACAGGTTCACATCGGAACTGTGGCGCCAATTCTGTGTCGACGTTCTTTCAAAGCCGCCTAACCCACAAGGCAACACAAACGCATCGTATCTGAAGATTGGCACCGTTGCCAGGGGCCTCGGCGGAGAGCAGGCCTTCAAAAACTTTGTGCTTTCGGAGGCGTTCCGGTGCGTTTCTTACAAGTTCGCACATAAGGCTGACTGGCGGAGGGCGTTCAAATGGTTGTTCCCTCCCAAGGGGTACGAGGTCTCGAGTTCGGTGCAGAACTACCCTTCTTGTCCTTATTTCACGCGTTGGATGAAATTTGTGAACAAAAAAGAAAATTCGAATCAGACCGTGGAGGAGGTGAGGATGGCCCTCTGGAATCGGCTATTTTCTTGGTCGTGGATCCCGGATGCGCAACAGGACAAGATGTGGCCGACAACGAGCACAGGCAATGTCGATTTCACTCGTGTGCCACCCTCTTTCAAAGCAGATGGCAAGCCCAACCCTGCTCCGCGCATTCTAATCCACCCCGACGCGCCGTTTCGATTCAATGAGCCTGCTAATGGATAGACGTTATTCACGTTTGTTTTTTACTCTTTAACGACCGACCGTGTCTTGGACTATTGTGATATTTCTACTTTTTGTGTCGTGTTTTTGGAGTGGTTACAGAGTATATACAGAGATTGTTAGCCTTTGCAGCTGTCAGAAAATTGATGCGACGCCGGCTGCAAATAGCAACTAGGGCCTGTTGTTTCAAGTATTTCTTGTTGACAAAAATTTATTGCGTGCTTTGGTTAGCGTACGGGGCCATTTCGACAGTTAGTATGGTGCACTGGATCAAAGATCTGCACGCAGAGCGGTGGTGGTACCTTTGCGCGAGATAAATGGTATCGGTTGCAAAATGCCCGTGAGACATTCACAAAAGGAGTGTCACGTGATCTCGAGCGATAAATAGGAGCGGAGTTTGAATTTCAGTTGCCACCGATACGCATTTTTTCTGATACCGCCTCCTTTCTTTGGGTTGGGTATCACACTAGAGTCTGCATAGGTCGTCAGCATGCGCGACCCCTCCAGAACGGAGTATGGATCCCTAGAGAGCGACCAGCATGGGGTGCTGTTTGGGAAGGTTACAGTTGCTGTGGTGGCGGTGTGGGTGAATACGGAGGAGAGCAGGAAGAAGCCTCTTTCAGACAGCCAACGTGGGTCCTCCGTCTTTGTCCTTTTGAATATGCGCTGATCTTATTCTCGCTTTCTATAGGCTACGTAGTCTACACCCTAACATTTGGGGTAGGTTTTTGTTCCGCCTATACATGATGCCTGGAGACTCGAGCCTCGGGACTTCTGCGCTGATTGTATTAGCCACTAACGTAATACAAAAAGCCTGAATACTCGCGCCCCGGGACTTCTGCGCTGAATGTATTGGCCACTAACAGTCCGTGTTTAGCAGGCCGCCCCTGATTCGCGATTTGAGGCGTGTGTTTCACCCGCTAATACGTGACGCCTGGAGACTCGAGCCTCGGGACTTCTGCGCTGATTGTATTAGCCACTAACGTAATACAAAAAGCCTGAATACTCGCGCCCCGGGACTTCTGCGCTGAATGTATTGGCCACTAACAGTCCGTGTTTAGCAGGCCGCCCCTGATTCGCGATTTGAGGCGTGTGTTTCACCCGCTAATACGTGACGCCTGGAGACTCGAGCCTCGGGACTTCTGCGCTGATTGTATTAGCCACTAACGTAATACAAAAAGCCTGAATACTCGCGCCCCGGGACTTCTGCGCTGAATGTATTGGCCACTAACAGTCCGTGTTTAGCAGGCCGCCCCTGATTCGCGATTTGA
>JAFLHD010009079.1:0-11533 GCA_018856295.1 Blastosporella zonata
AGTCTCAGTGACGCTTAAAAGGCTATCTATTTCTGACCTGATCACATCCGCAGAGTGTCTTGGCAATGATCCTGGTCTGGCGATCGCAAAGCCTCCCGTCCGTGTGATCTCTCGAAAGCCTCGTTCCGGCTCACTCACATCCACAACCTCCACACTCGTAGACACCAATGAAGCTGACGCTTCCAAACCGATGCTCAAAGACGTGAGCGATAAAGGTAGCCCTGTCAGGTGTTCCTTCTGTCGACACTCTTATTTATGACGTCTGAACAGAGCAAGAAAGTCATCATCGCCGTGTCTCCTTTTCCACCGAAATCCACTTTAGGCACTCAATCAAGAAGGCGGGAAAGTCTACGGCACGCCGCCTGTTGAATCCTGCGAAGCGCGTCTCATCCCAAGTCGTCCACGCCTTTACCATCTCGCTCCTCATCACCAACATACCGGCCACCCCCCACCAACACCATATCCACTCAAACGACACTGTCTCCCATTTCTTTTTTTAACAAGTCAGCCGATGCCAAGGGAGCATGGCAAAGTGGTCGACAGCAATACCACGGTCGTGGCTGTCGCAGTCAACCCGCCGCTCCCCCGCAGGTCGTGGTGGAGTTCGTCCATGAGAAAAAATCCCATGCTGCCTCTACGACGTCTAGGAAACGATTGGCCCTCGAACGGGTAGCAAGGCTCCACCTTCCTTTTCGCTCGCAGGCCGAAAATTGAATGGAAGTGTAATGGCCATGTATTAACCTACTTACCCCCATATACCCTCGGGGCTCACGCACAATTCATACTAAATTTGCTGCGTCTGATTATACCTTCCTTCTCTCATAACCATACGACATCTGCCTTGACAATGTCATTACCTGTGCTCACGCCAAGATAGAAGAAGTAGGACATGGTCTACTTGGCCGTGATGCCGACGGGCATGTAAAGATGTGTCCAATCCGTGGTGAGTCCGAGTTTCACGGTGGACGCCGCACGAATGGACTATGACACTCATCTCGTATCTCGTGGAAACCCACAGCTTCATTCATAGATAAGATCTGAACAAATCAATGTCAGCGACGCCTTCGCGAAACCCCTGCTGACTTTCCAGATGCGGCGTGAAAACGCGATGACGATGGTAGAAACGAGGACGAGGAATGTACACTCGATGAATCAGCAAAGATAATAATTTCGGCTGGCTATGATGCTGCAGATGGAAAATAATGGGTACCAAATTAATGCGATATATCTGGTAATGCAGAGCTGTATGTTGATTTCAGCGGTATCGAAAAATAGCGAACACATAGAAGCAGACAGGCCGCTGCCCATATCCTATAGATTGATCGACAAAAAAACTCAGGTGACCCACTGGAACACACCTATGTCTAAGACTACGGCCATATATCCCCACAAATCGGTAGGGTCGTTTGAATCGACAGCGACTGACACTGAGGCACACCTTAGCCTACCTTGGCCTAGCGCAGAGTGTCCGCATACGACGGGTGGAATGAGCTCCGCGAAGGTGTGGAAGGTCCGACAGAAGGCGGATGCATGTAATTTTCCCCCAAGAGACAGGTTCTACACCGCTGTCAACAAGAAGGCAAAGTTATGACAAGCGATGTCTAGATGGGCACAGAGAACATTGAAGAAAAGAAGAGCACATGGGTAAGCGTTTTCAAAAATAATGCTATTCGACTGTGTAAGGGTGCTGCGTAGCTGCCATAAGGTGTGGTGGTGGTGGTCCTTCAAGCTTCAAGCTTTAAGCCAGGGGAGTCCTGGCCTGACATGGTTTGATGTTGACGCGTTGAAATAGGCATGTTTGGTCATCATTTTCTTTTTGGTATTTTTCTTTGATTTTTCTTGCTACTAGTACGATCCTAATCCTATAATTCCTGGTGTCTGTTGAAGCATAACCTGCGAATTCGACTCTTGCTTCCAAAGCCTACTGTGGGAACCCTCCATGACAGTTAGTAATCTGTAAGCTATCTCCTTATTGTATTGGCAGTACTGTGCCATGATAGTAATTTATTCGGACTTTACGGTCGGTTCCTTTTCAAATTTTTGAAGGGTTCAACTACTTATTTTATCAGGTATGACCCAGAATACTCACCCCTGATTTTGACTATGTTCCGGCGGCAATGCAAACGATCACTATCTTCATGGGACGATGCGGCTTTGTGGCGGCGGCACCTCGCCACCTGCGGGCTACCATCTATATTTCAACAGACGGACAGAATAAACCGTAGACAGGCTATCTATCCGAAGACAACGGGACCCTTTTCTGCAGCCAGAGGTGACGAACTACATTTGCTCTTATCAATCGAATATCCCCCGGATTTGTGGACCTCACGAGGACTTCACGCGGATGGGATAGCCGAAGATCGAATGCACACCTTAATATCACAACATCTTCCTGTACTGGAGAAAAGTTTCGATTTTCATCCAGCCACCATCCAGCATCGATAGATAAGAGAGATGTGGCCACGTTCACACATTAATGTTCTGCGCCCTAAATCCTTGTTCGGGCATTGATCCCTACCCCTGCCCCTGAGGCCTAACGTTTAGACGACGATCCCTGGGTCGGCATCCGGTCCACACCTCCGTTCACCAACCCTGTCGGTTGCGCAGCCGCTGCACCCGACGGTATCGCTCGACCCTGCGTCCCAGATGCGTAACCGGGTACCAACCGCACCAGTAGGCAACTCAAGCCGTTCCTTAGACCCTTGGTT
This sequence comes from Blastosporella zonata, assembly GCA_018856295.1. Taxonomy (NCBI): domain Eukaryota; kingdom Fungi; phylum Basidiomycota; class Agaricomycetes; order Agaricales; family Lyophyllaceae; genus Blastosporella; species Blastosporella zonata. The sequence goes on from JAFLHD010009079.1 coordinate 2,709, forward strand.
TGCCTCCACTCTTATTCATTGCTTCTCCCACGAGCCAGACGTCATATGTGCCCCAGGTTTTCCCGTTAACAGTAGAATGAATGTCACATTGATCGACCACACGTCGCTCGCCACGGGACCTCAGGCCCTCAGCGTGTGCGAGCCGAGCTCCGACATCCACAAGGGCTTGTACCCGTCCTCGACGTCCATCTTGTAATTTTGCGCGCTTCTTCTTCTTCTGGACTGATCCCTTCTTGGCGTCGGGTTTCCCGGCATGCCCGCATCTGCCTGTCAACGACTTCGTTCCGAGCTCCCCCCCCCTTGCTGCTTATTTACGCTCGCACCCTCGTACGATCGTGATCTGGGATATGGCAGTCGAGATGGATGACACGCATAAACTGATACGGAATACAGATGCGCTGCCAGCTCTCTGACGTGCGATCTGGGCCTTTCGCCGGCCCAAGGAACTTGGCTTGGATAGGAGGAGGACCACTGGTGCTACGCCCCACCCAAGCGACAGCGTGTGGCACAGTCTGATCAACCTTCTGACGCCCAACATGATCATGATTCCAGAAGGATGGATGGAGCTCGGGCTGTCAGTACCTATTGAGAGCTTGCCCCGAGATGAAAGAGTATATGCGAATGATCATAGATGTAATTGCACGAACTCGCTCGTTCGCCCACCCACCCACGAGGAAGGTGGAAGGGGGAAGAAATACATAGAAGTTCAAGAATACTACAGTGATAGGAGAAGATGTGCATGCCAGGCTGAGTGTGCCATCGAGCGTTGCGCACTCTTCGGCATCACGGGGGGGTGCTAATGGGCTCTTGATTCTCAGTCCGTTCTGTCCAGCTGAGTTTCAAGGAGCTCAAATCAAACGAAACGACCTGGACGAGCGGGCGAGCGCTGGAGCACGAGGACAACAACTGGTGATGATTGAAAGCGTACCTGGATTCTGAATCAGATAGCTGGGCCACAACCCCCCTCCATCCGCTGCACTGCACATTGCGCCATCCGATCCGTCCCCGCATCTATTTGTGCAAGGCCACCCCACACGGTACGAGCCCCCCGGTGGTATGGGCGCCGAGTCGGACAGGCATTTTTGACAGGGGCAGATACGCATACACGCACGCAACACGCGTTGGCGCGGGTTCCTGTGCGGAACACGCCAATATCGAAAACGCCCTCATGGGTAGGCACTAAGTACTGAGTGGATGAGTGCTGAGCACAACCGGGTCCATGGCCAATTATCACGAGCCTCCAAACGGAGTGATCTTGACGCGATCGTCGCAGGTGTCCCTCAGACATCCAGTTCGTGATCTCGACAGCGTTTGAGGTTCGATGGTAGATGATGGTAGATGGTAGGTATCATTCACATTCTCATTAAATCATGACTCAGACGACTCATATTCGGTCCATTTTCATGTACCCGCAAGGAGTTCAAACCCCCTACGAATCTACATATGCATTTATACAACATCGACGTAAATTAAAGACATACGTCACATTCGGAAGGAATTGCCTCGAGGGCAAGTATCGGATCGCCATCCTTATCGTGTCATTTGTGCGCTTAGATCCGTTATGATACAACGTCCAACCAAAACGTACACACGTTCCGAGCTCCATCAGCCACATCAGCTGCCAGGGTGCAACTCGCCACTACAGCAAGTGCACAAATTAACAAGCACCGACTTGGAAAAGGAGGCGGACGAACGCGTTTATTACCGATACGATAGAGATACAGCATGTCATGCGTGTGAGGGCCAGGTACGAGTAAGAATACAGTACGTTACAGTGCGGGAACATGGGAGCAAGGGTATGGCAAGGTGATGGACGATTTCCAGCCAAAGCTATGCAAAAATCGTTCGCTATTATAAGCGAGGAGAGGGAATTAGTTGAACGGGTAATTAGAGGGTATATTATATCGTTATAGGGGGCGGGGGCTGCGTGTTTATGGGCATTATCCTTGAGGAAGAGTGCGGGGGGCATAACAGTACGTATACGGTGTTCCGGATTCGTTGTGCAAGAAATGGGTAACCAAGTGAGAAAGGTAAGGTAGAAAAGTGGTTCTATGACAGCGCTTCCTCCCTCGGTGAAGGGAAAATAGATATGAAGAGGCTCGTGCGGCAGTGTGCTACACGAGAAACTGCGGAGGCGCAGTGTGGTCTGGAAGGGACCAACGGCGAGAGGGCATGAGGTTTATTGTATCCTGGATTACATACAACGGGTCAGAGAATGGCAGACGGATGACGACGGATTACGACTTACGCCGCTGTATCCACTGGAACTGGAGCTTCGCGAAGCTGTGGTGCTGTTGGTATGATAGCCGATGCGCTGCTGTAGTTGGTCCCACTGCGGCTGGTGGTAGGCTTCTGGCTGGGGGGATATTGTGCGGTGGTGGTGGTGGTGGTGGTTCGGCGTGGAGTGGTAATGAACGCCGGGTAAGCTTGAGCTTGTGTTGTAACCTGATTCGCCGGGGATGGTCGCGGCTTTTTGAGTGTAACTTGAGTGGGAGAGGGCTGGAAGACCGATGGAAGAGTCAAATGCAAAAGGGAGAGCCAGAGTGAAATGAGGGTGGATGCAAGTTTAATGAGGGAGAAACACATACAGTTATGGGACCGTGGGGGACGGCGAGAGGGTAATGGGTGATGGTAGCTGGGTATGTTGATCGACGAGAAGCGCTCCTCGGAGTCTGGGTAGGAGAGATTCCAGGATGGTGATGGGCTAGCGACCTCTCCAAAGTCATACCAGGTGTCGTTCTCTGCCACTGTGTCCTTCACTTTCTCATACAACTCAAAGTCGGGGGAGAAGGAGCGGAGATCGTCGAGCTCCTCTGTGGTGCCATCGGGATCGAGTGTACCCGGTTCTAGGTCGAGCTGAAACTCGAAGATCAAAGGTTCGGCGTCGAGTGGATGTGCGGTCTCGTAGTGGACAGGGACTGTGCCACGCCCTGCACCACTATGTATGGTGAATGGATTTAGGCGAAAGACGTTCATCATTCGACGCATGTCTGTGGAAGCCTGTGTAGCCCGAAGGGGAACCTCTGTGGGTGGAGCGAGGGATTGTGAGATGAGGGCCTGTGGTGCGGATAATTCCATTATGAAGCATCCTGAAGGGGGATCATCTTGTTCTTCCTTTACGGATGGTGGAGGACTGAGTGATAGTGGGGAAGAGTCAGAGTCAGCAAAAGATACTGGGCTGGGACTTGAAGATATGAATGTAGGGTCATCATATAGTGACCAGTCATAAGCGGGCCACCAAGATGACGTAGATGTTGAAGAGGGCCACTGGTACGACATGTCAGGGAGAAAACTAGGGGTGCAGTCGAGTACATGCCGCTTATATGTCTTCACCGCGCCAAAGTAGAGCGCGTGGCGTGACAGTATCGATCGACCGAGGATCACACTTGCAGAACCAGATCGCCGACTCGATCCTACCAGCCAGCCCATATTCCTTATTTGGTAATAACCCAGAAACGATCCGCAAGAACTCTTTCGTTGCGCCGCCTTTGACACTTGCTAGATGGGGTTATTTAATCTCAGCGCGCTTCATTTCACTTGTCACGGCCTCTCACTTCCCGGCATCCAAGTCTTTGTCTCCCTCCTCCACCACAGAACCTCGGTGCCTGCCTCTTCTTCCTCACGAGGTCCCTTATCGATCAACCCACAACCGCTGATCACTCCCTGAGGTTCTCAGAAGTCTCTCTGCTACCACCACGTTCCTCCGTGACCACCTCAAAAGTTGCGCTGCGCTCGGATCTCACTTTCCGTCATGTGCATAGCAAATGTCCTCTATTGCGCCCTTAAGGAAACTCGTCCCAGATTGGTTGGTTTCCCTTCCTTTGTTCTATATCAGCCGTCTCTCAAAAAGCTCTCAACATTCTTGCCCACCGATCATCACCCCGGATGGCCATAACCATGTCCATGTTGCACCATGGCGATTTGCACAATCCATTGGCCAATGACACGCACAATGATCAAGTCAGATATCAACCCCCTTTGAGTCCTCCCCCGGTGCACCATCCATTCAATTCGCACCATGCCTCTCCAATTTTTTGCGACTCTGTTTAATGCGCTCACCATCCACAATCACGATCAGACTTTGCCCTCGCAACGCACTCTCATTCATTGATCTCCTGATAAAACCTAAATACACAGGCCCCTGACCCCTTCCGCTCCATTAGGGCTTCGCTTTCTAGCTAGGGTCCAGAATGGAGCACCGTCCCGCGCCTCTCCGTGAGCGGTTTGCGCGGGACATCCACCCGCGGGTGGGCCAACTGGCCGCTCCAAACCTGATCACACCGACGGGCCTAGAAGACTCAGGCACGGCACCCAAGTAAAGCACACCGTGACCAACACGATTCCCCAGCCAAGTTTTTTTTATGATAACCTAATACCAACAGAACCTCTCTTCGACCGCTGTACCCACCTTTCCCCGAATTCCGACTAGAACCATAGGTGCGTGGTCTTGCCTCTCACGCGCTCATGTTATTGGATATCCACCCTCCTTACATTATTCTGAGACATGCAGATATTTGTTAATGCACATGGTGGCGGCATGCATGCATGCATGCATAACATACTCGTGGTCGTCACGCTAGCTTCATCGCAGACGTCGCTTCATGGATATTCTCAATCTATTCAAATAATAAAGAAATGAAATTATATTCAAACAGGAATGGACGCTGAGCTCTGGAGATGAGTCGATGATTCATATAATATTGTTCGTGAGAATGCTAGCGCCGCGGTGCCTGGAAACTGACGCGTTCGATGGAGATGCAGAGTACGACGGACATCGCGGCTTCATTCCAAATACTGGATTCGGAGCACACGGACCTGACACCACAACATGGGTTGTGGGTGGCGGGCCACACAAGATCGTACGTAAGGCGATTCTTCAACTTACTTTGCTGAGGGTGATGATGCACTCATAGCTCATGATTCCTAGGCAAGTCGTTTCCAGGGATAAATCCCTTACTGGATAGGGAATATTATTTCTAAATTGTAGATCGGCGGAAGTTATGCTGTTGAACCTCGGAAATCGGATTAAAAGAGGGTGTGGGCGTTGCGTAATTGCTAAATAAAATCATTGCTTAGTACAAACCGACTCGGAGCTCAATTAAAACTTCGCCTCCTCAGGCTGCTCATAGCTGTCGATCGCGAACTCGCTCGAAATCGGTCACATCACGTTAATACTACTACAACCACAATGAGTATGGGTTACGAGACAGTTGCCAGCGCACCCTGCACGGAGATGAGTGGGGTGTGAGTGTTGTGGCATTCTCATCCTCACGAGTCACATCACCGCGAAGTGGCACCGCGACGATCACACGCCGCAGAAACTCCAGTATGGCTTTATTTAAGCCAACGGGTAACCGGTGGCGACCGACGAGAGCCCGAGTACTTTACTACATCGACGACGCAGAGAAGGGAAGTCTACCCATCCCATCCATGTCATAAGCGAGCGTTGAAAGAGTCGTTAGCGCCCGACCGGGGCTCGCCTAGCAAAGTATTACGGTATGATCGCACCGATCGCTTTCCATCCCATCTTAATGACCGGCGACCCTGCGAAACGACACAATAAAAGCCCAGCCCAGCCCAGGCATCAGGCCTGAGATATGAGCCAGCACTAGCACGCAACCGGTACATACCAATCTATAGAATGGAAGAGCCAACGGTGGTTGCTCCGAAGCCACGTTGACGCCATTTGGGCAGGGGACCCGCCGGTATTTAAACCGAAGAGAGTTGGAGCCCGAATAGCGTTTGGACACCGTACATACCGCCGCATGCGTAAGTAACTTCCTAAGGGTTAGAGTGATAGTCGAGGCGAAAAGCCGGCGGGATAATCTATGACGACGAGAGGTTTAATAGTTTTATATTCCTGGTCATTCGGGGATGCCAAGGCTGCCTGGCGGTAGTAAGGGCTCGGGGGCCGTAGAGAATATCTTGAGGCAATTCGTGCTTCTAGTATATCATGGGAATGAAGCCTTCATTTGAGGGCCAGCGTTTTGGCGGCAATAGAGAAATCGACGGAGAAGCCCAAAGTCTCAGCTTGTAAGCGTATGTGGGGGAGCTAAGGGTAGGTAGTCAAGCTTTGAATGAAACTTCAAACACGAGGCGCTTGGAGCTCAAGAAGAAGTGGAAGAATAGATAGAATAATGGGTTGATCGAGGTAGCTGTGTTCATCCGGAGACAAAGTCCAAAAGAGTGTATGAAAGCTAGAATGGCACGAGAGATGTTTCCCAGAGATCCTTGTGCGGCGGCGGGGTTGATCGCGAACGAGATGAGATGATCAGAGAATTCAAATTTTGAGGGACCAGGTAAATGAGCTTGTATAGACGTCAACTTTCCAACCAAAGATACGCGTGACTTCTAAAATTTCTTACTGCTGCAAAATATTACCAAGACATAAATTGTTGGCAATGGATATAGTAGACGTTAAAGGGGTCCCAAGATGTATGAGCATGCCATGGTTTTTCGATTCTGAGAAGTGCATGTCCGAGATACTTGCCAAGGCACAGTGTCACGCTTCTACGACTCGGAGCTGTCCGATATCCTCGTAAATAACAAGAAGAGCTGGGCAGGATGTACACGAATGCGTAGACTAGTCAAATGCTCCGGACGAGTGGGCCGTGCCTGTGCTCGTCGGTCTTGACCATTAAAATCCGTGGATGCATTGCGTTAGATATACACATGGAGGTGAACCGACGGTGAGCTAGAGATTCAAAGATTACCTCACACCAAGCTTTGGTAGCATATCTTAGGTTGACTACTAGCTATTTGGCTATGTACACAACGCCAATTTAGAGATTGTGAGTAGGGGGGATTCAGATTAGCATCTGCACAATGGAAGAAGTTGATCAGGTCATTGGTGGTAAGCTTCGCGGTTCAAGTGGGTCAGCCTTCTTGCCTGTCAATTCGCGAGTCAGCCCAATTCGTTCGTTTCTTCGTTGATCGTGATCTCGACATTGTTCGGTGGGATGCGCTCCCCGACTTCTGTTGATACTGATGGTGATTTGTTGCTCGAGTTTCAGGGGTTAGAGATAAATCCACTGGAAAGGACACGGCACATTCCAACGAGTTGCAGGTGGCAGTGAGGAAGGCGTATCGTGTTCTCATCGAGCTGGACTTCCGAATTAATGTGGCATAAATGACAAGAACGAGAAAGGTGGCCCCGGTGGACTCGGACAAAAGTTCAAAAAATGAGACGAATACGAACACGAAGCACAAGAGAAGGAAGGAAAGAAGAGGAATTCTGGAATTCTTCATTCACGGTGGCAAGGCGGAAAAAGAAGAACGCGAGAATTTTCATCCTATTAACAATGTTTATGTTAACGGAATGTTCACCAGCTGTTCACCGCTCACCATTAGGTGGTTTGTAACAGGAGCAGCCCTGAGGTGCATCCGTACACACTCCTAAGTATACGCGCCTCACCCGTCACGCGCTGATCAGCTTCTGGGGATTGATATCAGAAGCTCTCTCCTTGTGGTATTATGTCGGGCCCAGTTTCCGCAGTGTCCGAGGGTATGAAGCCCATGCCCGTGGCTTGTGATGACAGCGGAAGCGCCAACTAAGCGCTAGTTATCGAGACCCGGTTGACTTGACTATCTGTTTATTGATGTTAATTCTGTGAAGCTATCGTCGTAATTAGCGGCGATTTTAATCTGCGCGATAGAGCAAGGAAATGTGGAGGTGTGAGTGCGAAATTGATTCCCTTTCGGCGAGGAACGCGTTATTTGGCAATCGCATCAAGGTGACACAACCAAGGTTGACCCAGGCCAGTGCGTGAAAAACTCTATAGACTATGAGAACGCGATTCTTATTGTAAACCTCTAAAGTATCCTCTCTCCAATGTTCTCGGTGCCCATTCAAACGCCTACCGTCTCATTATTCTCATCTACGGGCTCAGAACCTCTTCAGCTCTTTAGGAAACATGTAGATGCATCTCTCCCCGCGGACTCCTATATCCATTTCCTCCACGACCAGCAGTCAGAGCCAAAGCCAGACACCCCCAAGGAGCTTATAACCCTACCATCATACGCGGATACAGAATATTCGCTGGACCAAACAGTACTCCAGATTCAATCGCCCACACTTCGAACCACCTTCATTCAGTGCCCCCCTGTCGGCAGCCCTCCACATCCAAGCGGAGGGCGTGACAAGTCGTCTGACCTAGGAATTAAGCATCCATGGATCCACCTCCAGGTGCGGAACTTAGGCAGGGAGTGGTCATTCGAAGTCGGTCTTGTCGATCAATCCGGGCGAATGGGGATCTTGCGTCTCTCTACATTCCAGGTGTGTTCCCTATCTAGCTATCACCTTATTTCATTTGCCTCCTCAATTATACATTTTATCCTCAGTGTTTGTACTTGCCAATTTTCCCTCCAGGATAGGCTCGTGTTGATGTTTTTCGTTGCAGAAACAGCCCCGGTTGAGACTATCGTCCTCTCCAGATGTATATCCCCTTCTCCACCTTCCGCTCTCATTCCCACCGATATCTTCGCATGCGCTGACCGCATGGTCCTCACTCGCCCTCTGCCTCCCTTCATATATACCTTACTTCTCATCTTCGAAGCTTGCAAGGGACATGGGTGACGAGACTCGAAGGCCTATCCGAGGCACGCGTAACGAAGCACCGGGAGATTTGTACTCCCATGTGGCCTACGTACGCATATACGCGACCTGCCGACTCAGGAGAATCTGGTTCAGTGAAGCAGGGCCGAGTCAGAAAGTTCCATGGGAGTTCGAGCTGTACGGATGTGAATAGGGAGTACCCCGGGTTTTTACACGGCACGAAATGAGTCGCCTGAATCCGTCATTCTCCCCAGTTGTGGATGCCATGTCA
>JAFLHD010009080.1:0-11494 GCA_018856295.1 Blastosporella zonata
CATCGAGGGTTTCGAACGAACGGGTGAAGTTCTAGGGCCGACATATTGCAAGGCAATCACGAGACAAAACAGCCCCACATGATGGATAGCAGGATGAGCGTCCTGTTGTTGAACGAGAATGAGAAGTCACACCGTAAAGTTTGAGTTTTCGATGTTGCCAAAAGTGTATTCTAATGGATCCTAATTAGATAGTTTCAGCCACACATTAAATGCAGACGAAAATACAATCTAAATTTTAAATTTCCCAGGTTCCGGAATAAAGGTTGAAAAATCAAAATTTGGTTCAACTAGCTAAAATTTTTGATGCTTCCGAAATTGGAGAATAAAATTTGAAAAATAGATTGAAACCAAAATGCATATAAATGCATACATTTTTGACGGGCGCGCCTGGACACATAAAATTTGCTGATCTTGCACGGTGATCGCGGGTGGCTTGACTGTGATCGTCGTTTAGTGGCCTCATTAGGCCGGATAATGGCACTAGACTGAGCATTTCACTAAAAGCCGCCGGTTTATTGATTCTGTATCCTATCCTGATTCTGTTTTCTGAGAAAGTTCGATCGAATTCCGGATTGAATTAAAAACTCCGACATTTTTGATTTTGGTTTTGGCCTTTGAACTCCGACATTCTTGATTTTGTTATCGGACTCTTGTCGCGTGTAGGTCGCGTGGCTACACTACCTCAGTCCTCCCTCGTGTAGGTATTGAGGTCCCTTCATTTACTTCTATGATGCTTCGACAAGGCCTCAATGACTACGAGGAAGATGTTGTCCAATGGGGAGCCAACTCACTGTACCGAGGAGGCACAGACACGGTACATTCATCTGCCACCTTTGATTTCCGGAATCTTTAGCTGATACTTCTTCAACAGACAACGGCTGCATCCACCACGTTTATGTTGGCTATGGTTTTGAATCCAGATGTACAGAAGAAAGCTCAGGAGGAGCTGCACACGATCATTGGACACGGTTGTTTGCCGTGCATGGACGACTGACCACGTCTCCCGTACATGGAAGCGCTTCTCCTCGAGGTTCTCAGATACCACCCAATTGGGCCTATGGGTGAAGCACTTTTTGAGTGTATCTTACTGTCACAAAACTCATATTCTTTCAGGAAACCCTCATTGCGTGTCTCAGGACGATTATGGAATTCTTATACCGTTCGTTTGGCTTAGGGACAGTCAGGTATGATTTCTCCTCTGTATCCAATGCTGTCGGCATTGAATCACGTACTTCTTTGGTCAGCCATCCTAAGCCGTTTCCATTCAGCATCAAGCCTCGCTCCGCCGATTCGGATGCCCTCATTAGCAATATCTTTGAAGACCATCCTCCTGCCCCTACTAATGCAAAGGATCTTTAGATTTCTTGAGCCCTGGAACGTCTGCTTCGTTCCTCGTTTTGTTAGGTTTTCGCAATTTATCATTGAAGCCCACCGCAAACGTCCCGTTCCTAACCTACTAGTACACAGGTAGTGAATAAATATCATATATAGACCTTTATTGCATTATTTTCAACCCAAGCCCCAGAACGCCCTATACCAACAAAGAATGTGGGATGTAGTGGGGGACTTTAAGATTGCCCTCCACGTCCTGGCCAGCTCTGGTTCCCATGCTCGAAGAAACAAAGGTATCGAGATTTACTTGGTCCCTATCTTTGCTGAACTGTTGGTCCACTGTCCTGCCGCATTGTCAGCAAGTACAAGATGGATGAAGACAATGATCAAGGTTGGTAGGATGCCCTATTAACCCAAAATTAGGGGATTTATTGGGGCGTAGTCACTCGTAACACAGGAGAAGTTGGCTCAATGGTTGACGAAGATGCACAATTTCAATCACATGACTTCGACGTGACTGGCTTAGGCAGGACGCATATAGTCGCATACTCAGCATCTCAGTTCTGTACGTGCTAAATGAACTCTCACAGGCCTATGGAGGGGAACCCGTTACCCCTGGACACAATACGAACAGGGTACTATGAGCTAGGGAGGCAAGTGGATGTTGCATTGCGAACGCAGCGAGGCGATGCTGCTCGTCTCAGCCGACATCGGCAAGATTGCTTCAGGCTCTTAAATGTTGCAACACAGGTGCATGGCTTATTAAATGTTCCCAATTCTCATCTGATTTTGGACTTTACCAGCATGCAGTTCTATTTTCAGCAGGAGAGCTCAACACTATCCAGGATAGTGTACACCGAATGATTGAGTGCCTTGACGGAGTAACACAGCAATCTTCGGATCCTCCTCAAGCATCCTTCCCCTCCACTAGCTCTCGTGTACCAACGGGTCACCGTGGACCAGCTCGAGTGGAGATTGACCCCAACATCCTTGCTCTGGGCCTCGAATTACGTGGTCCAACTCACCTTGCTGCCGTCTTCAATTGCAACCCTCGCACAATCCGAAGACGGGCTCTTGAGCTTGGTCTTGTCAATCCAGGTGCTCCGGTTTACATCGATTATGAACAGGACGATGGATCTGTAGTACGAATCTACAGGTCCTCTGCAGGCGCCTCATCCAGCCTTTCAGACCAAGAACTAGATGAAATTATTGCATATATCCTTGAGGCCTTCCCTTCCTTTGGTCGCCGGATGATTGATGGACATCTCAAGCACCTTGGCCATCGCGTTCCCCGGTCATGCATACAAGCTGCATACACACGAGTTTTTGGCCTGCCATCCAATTGTTTTGGCCCTCGGAAGATTGAGAGGCGTGTTTATAGTGTTCCAGGACCCAACTCCCTATGGCATCATGATGGACAGCACGGTGCGTATTTCACAATGCTTTGACAATCAGACTGCTTATTCACTTTGATGTATAGGGTTAATCCGCTGGAAAATTGTCATGCATGCATTTATTGACGGTTTCTCCAGGTTTGTTACCGGTATTCGAGCCAGTAACAACAACCTTTCGGAAACGGTCCTGCAGGTCTTTCAGGATGCAATGGATGCTCACGGCATGCCAAGCAGGATGCGTGGAGATCATGGAACAGAGAATGTCTTGGTGGCACAATTAATAGAGGAGCTTCAAGGTATAGGGCGAGGCTCGTACATCTGGGGAAGGTAAGCATTGATTCCCTTAGTTCAAATACTGGTCTCATTCAACTTTCTCCAGGTCTGTACATAACATCCGCATTGAGCGCCTTTGGCGTGATGTTACACTTGGCTTTGGGGCTAAGTGGAAGGACTTCTTCCGTGGGCTAGAGGTTCATGACGGGCTCGACATAAACTCAGATGCACATATCTGGCTCCTCCACTACCTCTTCCTTGACGACCTCAACCAAGATGCCATGGATTGGGCAAATGCCTGGAATGAGCATGTTCTCTCAATTCGAGGTGAACGCCAGCGCAGCCCTAAAGATATGTTTGTCTTTGGGATGATTCATAATGGTGTCCGTGGGCTGGAAGTTGGTGCAGAACCTTCCCCTCTCATTGATCTGAGTGAATTTGGGATTGACTGGGATGACTACAATAGCCACCACCTTCGCGAACATCATGACTCCCACAACACTCCTGATGGAGACCCGCTGAATCCATTCCAAATGCACCTTCCCCACTACCTTTCCCACGTTGAAGTTCCCCAGCCTGCGTCGCCATTCTCTGTGGCTCACTTTGAATGCTTTGTTAACCATATAGGGCCACTCCAAGCAGTAGCATCACGAAATATGATCTCTCGGCGCCAGTTATGGACATCCACACTTCAGCTATGCCACCACATTTACGGTACAGCAACATGATTATTTCATGGTCAATTAGCAATAATAGTACATTTTTGGTGCAATACTTGATATTTTATGTGATTGGTTACAGTCTGTTTGCATGTTGAGCGAGAAAGATGAAGGCAACAACTGCCAATAAAATGTTTAGTAAGTACTGAAGCCATCGCCGGTGTTGGTCCCGTTGAACGAAGCAATAGCAGAGTGCATCAAACTATCAAAGGCAGTGAAATCAGTGTTGTTGGCTGGCATTGTGCCTTCCAGAGTGGAAATGAGGGTGGTCGTAGTTGGCACGTGGATCTCGGAGGCACAGGCATGAAACGAAAGGATGGTGTTCACGTCTTGCTCGTTCAGCATTGGTGGCCCCTACAGAGTATCAAGCGATGAGATTCCAAGCAGAGAGAAAGGGGATACGATATGTACAGCACTTCGGGGAGCAGGCACTGATCGCCGCACTGGCAGAGGATGAATGAAACGGAACTGTGCTGATATTAGTCCATCTCATAAATGAGTATTAAAGAATTGACCTTCAACTTCCAATCTTTCTTGCCAGGTAGCATCGGGCTTCCAGTTGCATGTCAGAGCAAGGCTTTGACACGGTAAAGCGGGTCTGCTGCTGATGATGACTGTCTCATGTCATCAGTGATAAGGTTGGCATAAGGTGAAGATACTGGAGGAAGGCCAACACCACGAAGGTAGCGTGCAAAGCGGTCATGAAATTTTGTGCGAAGGTCGGCGTTGAATGTGTGCGAGTTGGTGACGTCCATTCCTACAATTGTCTCGTCATTATCATCTTGGCTATTGCTGGCAATGAGTATGATTTTGCTGATAACTTGCTGAGCATTTCGCAAGCATGATTGGCTCATGAGACCAATCAGGTGGCGTGCCTCCTGAAGGTTTTGGAATGTCTGGGTTTAGTCAAAAACCAGCAATTTGAGTCTGTCAATGAACTTCTTACCTGGGAAAGGGTTTTGTTGGTAGTAACAGGGAGGTTGAACCCTTGGCAAAAGGCAGTAATAACGTGACATTCTACAATGTCGTGTGCAGTCCCAAACAAAATCTTGCCGTATAACATCTGAGTATACTCGTCCCAGTTTGAGGCAGCATTCCTCTGAATGATACTGGGCTTTGAACCGGTTAGTAGCTGGCTATGTGAATGGTGACGCTTGAGCTTACCTGTACATCCAGATGTGTAGCAATCAAGCTGCCGCATGGTGACCCTGGAGAGAGGTCAATGTCCAGAGAATAGGTAGATGGCCAACGAGCAATGTCTTCAGCTAAAGATTGATCATATGACTCAAGAAAGTGGCGGGTGAAGATTTGGGAAAGCGGCGGCAAATTATCTACCCCATGTGCTGCCACCATAATGAGCCATGGGGAAATGCATGGTGGTAGTGTCCAAAACCAGACCATATGCAGTGCACAGAGGCTGCCAAAAGCCTTAGCAATGGCTTGTTGCTCAGCATTACAGCGGTTGGAAAGGATCTCTAATGTAAATGCACCGTTGCTCCCAACCTGCCTCCATAGCCCAAGGTCACTTAGACCGTCCTCAAGGGCTTGTGTAAGAATAGATCGGTCAACACCAGCACCAATGCCTCACCCTCTGCATGAAATGTAAGCAAGTGTCAGGCGATACCAGCAGCAGAAAACATACATTTTTAGTACTCTGACTCCTGCTATCAGATTTGAGAATACCCAGCCAAACTTGACGCCGTCAGGAGTGGAGAATTCAGTGTTGTTGTAATGAGCAAGCAGAGCATCAAAAAGAACGGACGCTGCAGCTGGCTCAGTTGATGCCTCAATATCAAGTGCACGCTCCCGTCGCTTGATTGCGTTCACCGATCGATAAACCTGGAGTGCCCAGCGTGCAACAGTGACCTCTGTAAGTTCTTCATCAGCTATCTCTGCTTCCGGAGACTCGTGCATATTGTGGGTGGATGGGAGAGAAGCAGAGGCTGGTGGCGGTGGAGTGGGTGCTGCAGAGTTTGACTGAAATTGGAATAGGGTGCTGGAAGGATGGGAAGGAGCTGGTGTTTGCGACGGAGGTAGTCGAGCCTGAGCACTTTCAAGAAGAAGTGACTGCATTTCGGCACTTGCAAGTGGCGTCTCAAGTGGCGACAGATCACGCTGGAATGGAGCTAGCCCATGGAGTGCAGCAATTGTGAAGGCAGGTAGCATGTCGGTGCTTAGTGGTGTAAGATTGGCAAAGGGTGTGATAGGAGGGGGAGTCAAAGGAATAGGAGCAGGACCTGAAAAGTTGCTGCTGGTGCTGTGGCGAGGTTGTGCTGGATCAGGGCTAGTCCAGTCAAAGAATTGAGATGACGAGGCTGCAGGAAGAAACTAGACAGCTAGTGTTAGAATTGAGGACACACATTTATTAGAAAGAACACGTACATTGTCATCATCTCTGCTAACGTCTTCATAGTTATCCTCGGGGCTACTTGGGATGAAAAGTGGAGTCAAAGGTGCTGCAGCACCACCTACTAGCATACTAGAACTCTCTTCAGTGTTGTTGGCTTCAGAGTCTTCCTTGGGGCATTCGTCGTAACAATTTACTGTATGTTGAGTTTCATCTTGATTGGCGCTGATAAAGCCATGCATGACTCTCTCCGCAAAGCAGGGATGCACAATGTCTGCAGTAGCTTGTGAGATGGGTCCATCAAGACGACACCTTGGAGCTACAAGTGATATTTAGAAATCACTCTCTGTGAAAGCACGAGTAGACATACCAAAGAACAAAAGTGGAATCTTTGACTCCGGGTTTGGGATGGCTGTGGCAACCTTCCCTAGGTTGGACGCATGGAATGCATAGTGTTCGATCCCTGCATCATTCAGCTTCTGACTGTTGGAAATGCGGTTCCCTCCTTTCAGAAGTCGAAAGAGAGACTTGCTGGGGTGTGTTGGGTCCTTTGCCAGGCTGAACTGGTCCGCTATAGAGCCAACTGTCAAGCCCTTGTCGATACATTGCTGAACCAGCGCGTTATGGAATGGCATGAAAATGGGCTCTGTGAGCTCTGCTTGGATGGTGAGTTCAAATGCAAGACCATGACTGTCGAGTCGGCTGATGAACTCGGGAAGGCTTCCAGTGTAGACCCACGGAGCTGATTGTTTTTGTGAGCGTCCTGACCGATGGTCAATTTTGTCAAAAGATGTCACTCCTCCCGGCTGAAAAGCTGTGTCAATATTCTAAGCACTGCACGACAACTGTCAGCACTCACGCCATAAGGTAGTAGCACCACCTTGAATGTCTGAGGAACATTTCCAACAGCTACAGCTGTGTTGAACGGAAGATTAGGTGTAACAAGTGGGGCATTTTGAAAGCTGTTGTTGGGCCCAGGATACGGGTGGTGCTGAGAAGTGGATCCTCGCTGCCTGTGGTTACGCTGAGGGATAGTGGGTGGTTGAAAAGCAGGGATGGTTGAGAATGCTTGTTGCGTGTGCTCCCGTCGCCTGTCATTAGCAGAGCCAGTCAAAGGAGCGCCAGAGCTTGGCTGCTAAGGGGCAACAGGAATGCCAGTGTTGGCATTGTTCAAAGATTGAGGTGTAGCAATTTGTGGTGCTGGTGGGTTGGAGATGGTTGGAGCTGGTAAAAGTGATGGATTTGCAACAACATTAGCAGGGCTATGGGCAATTGAGCATATGCTTATGAACAAGTGAAAAATCACTTACGGTGGGACTCTTTGACCGTGACCAAGGTAAGGCTGACCACAGCCTGGATTGGCGCAAAAATCACGTATGGTAAATTGGGAAGTGGGCTGTTATACCGTGTTTTAGGCATTGTCTCAAAAAAAGACTTTAATTGCCTACTTACTGGCAGAAAGCCTCGACATTGTCCCAGAACTCCCCCGCGTAGAGGAGGATTTATAAGCTGTCTTGCATGAAGGGCAGACTCATGTTCACACCAGCAGAGGTTTCCCTGTAAAGACGTTAGGAAAAGTGACTTATATTGGTTGAGTGGGTGCTTACTTGATTTTGATCAAAGAATGTGCAGGGGCAACCTCCAACGGTGCAGCGATTGTTGGGTTCAACACGAGCAGTGGACATTAGAGATAAATAGAATTAGAGAAAAAGCAAGTGTCAGTAGGGCATAATAGAGGGTAAAGAGGGTGACGAGGACAATGGCAGAGAGATCGAAAAAAGAAGCTGGCTGTCAATAACATATGAGCACACAGATTCTCAAGGCTCAAGGTCACATTGACTGATTCAATACCAAGAGTCCAGTATGAAAGCGAGTGTATTAAGATCGAAGCATAGAAGTAAGATAAAAGACCAGAATCAAACCAACGATTCCAAAACCAGAAATGTCGGAGTTTAGATTACTTTGATTCCAAGAGTTGGATTCCAAAATGGTCGCACTCTTTTTTCGAATTGAAGTCCATTTTTGTAAGTAATGTAAAAAATTATTTGCTGCCTTCCAGGATCAATCAATTTGTCCAATGGGGGCTCTCATATACATTCAGATTTACCAAAAGCGAGAATGTAAAGTCCATATTTTTATTCTCAATTATTACATGATCATTTTCAGATGCACTCCGAATTTAGCACTTTCAGCATAGTTTAAGGTGGAGGGATAGGCGTCAGATTAGCGTCGGCTGAGCGTGCGCTCAGCATGAACTGGTGCGTCAAACCTGAGGACATTCGACGCGCATCTGACACATCCTCTGCTTTTTTCAACCACGTCAAAAGTACTGATTTTGGCCACTATTTCGGTGCATCTGAAAATGATCATGCAACTTGTATTTTCCAGGTGCCTAATTTAGAATAAAAATACGGACCTCGCTTTTGGTAAATCTGAATATATGCATTTGGGTTTCCCTGAATCCCCAATTTATGGAGTTAAGAATTATCTTCACGACATTAATAGGAGCAAGACTGCGAAGTACATGTGATTCCAAAACAGTCAAGGAATGTCACTAGGAGTGTCTTAACGACCTTCATAGGAGCAAGTCCAAGAATTACATGTGATACTAATCCCACTCCTTAAATACCAGTCGAGGAAAGAGACAAGTCCCATTGACTCACACACATAACCCACACACATATACTGAGCTTAACAAATATCTATTTGGCTTACTACTTTCTTTATTGGTTCCCTCACAACCGTAAAAACGCGCATCGTCTCTGACAAAATACCAGTTTGCCACTTGAAACTTCCTAAAGGGACGACGTCTACTCCCCGTCAATGAGCAAAATAGAGGACAGCAGTGCAGGGAATAGCCAAACACAACCTGATAATGAGTCTACGTCCTCCCCGTCCGTTCCAATCCATTCTTTCTTCAGACCCGGATTTGATGCAATGCGAACCCAATTGGCGCAAAGTAGCAGACGCCCCTACAGGCCCGTCAACCCTCAGCATACCGCTCCTAGATCGGATAACCAACAAAAGGTCATCCTGGACGAGGTCGAGTCAGTTACGGCGAGATACAAAAAGGAGGAAATTTCGAAACCAGAAGCGGTCCGTAAACTCATTACTCTCTCGAATCAATTTGGAACAACGCAGTCCGCAAAGGATGATGCCCTCGTTGACTTCCTTGGAACCCTCGACAAAATCGAAGCGAGAATCACCGAGCTTCGCGTTTGGGGACACGAAGCGGAAGAAGCAACGGGTGGAGGAGACCCAAACCAGACAGAGCTTGCTCAAACGGATAGACATGACCCAGACAAACCTGGACAACCAGAAGGTGTTAGAGAACATCCCAGGCAAGATGGCGGTAATGTTTGGGGATACACACACAAGTGCAAACGGAACGATGAGGTCTCCGAAGATGGAAACTCTGATAACGAATCTACTGACGGTGGAGGAAAGTTTGACCCCAAGAAACTACCGTGGTACGGGGCCGATGAACTCACAAGATCAGCTAGGGATCCTCGGTGTGCAAAGAACGCCGAACACCTCGCGTTCTACCTCAAATATCCGAAGAGGGTCAAACAAGAAGCGACCTGCTCCCCATCCTATCCTTCCGGGTTCCCAGTTTTGGAACTCGACAAGCTTATCTGTGGCAAACCTGCCAATTTCAACGCCGTACTGTCAGCCCACCACCATCTCAACGCTCCAAAAGAAAACAAAGGAGTCTTTGGCAATTGCACTATCATCTTTGGAGTCAGCGATCCAGTCAGAAAAATTGAGAATAGTGGCCACTGGCTTATCGCTGCGTCAACGTACCACAAGGCGCTCTCAATGCTATTTCCGCACCGAAATGCTGAATTTGCCAACCACATCGAGTACATCCTGGGGCTCTTCAGTTCAAAGAGCGATTCTGCCCATGGGTGAGTCATTGCGTATGATGTCGCTGTCAGGTCCAGAGTTGGAGGGGGAACAAGGATGTTACTCACCGACCGATCCAATTTCATTGATCTCAAGCATGCGATCCTCGACGTTGATGGGATCAATTACTTCCACGGAACAAAGAAATTCGGCAGCGGAGACTCCGGTGGCGGTGCGAGCGCAAAGAACAAATCAAGATTGTCATCATCAGTGTGTCGACGCTTCAATCTCAACTCGTGTCCATTCTCCTCAGAACTGTGTTACTGGAAGCATGTATGCTCCGCATGTGGGGGACAACATCGGAAGACAACCTGCACAAGCACCAAGAACTGAAGTCCGAGGCGAAGGCAGACCTAAGTATATGCGCTACAATTATTATGCTCATGACGATCTACCTTCGCTGACACTCGCAGATTGGTCGGAATCTGCAGCCCCACTACCTTCACCTCCTCTTTCAGCTGTCAATGATGTAGCAGCCCAAGAAACCTTGCGTCTCTTCCCAGAGCTGTTCAAGATTGTCTCGCTGATAGATGTAACTTTCTTGCGGAAGAACACCAGGAACCACCCAAATCAGGCCTTTGTTGAGTCTGTACTGAATGGTCTCACCAAAGGCTTCTGGCCATTTGCATCGATAGGCAATGACTACCCCTCCATTCACGACATATCCTTGCCCACCCCTGATGCATCCAGAGAAGCCGACTTCTTGCGTTCACAAAGGGACGTTGAAATAAAAGCCGGGTGCTTCTCCGAGTCATTCGGCTGCATTCTCCTGCCTGGAATGACGAGCTCCCCAATCCACGCCATACCTAAGCAGGGCTCCTCCACCTTCAGGCTTGTTACCAATCATTCAGCAGGTGCCTGCTCCCTCAACTCCCTTATCCCTTGTGATGCCATCAGCGGAATGCCGATGGACAATATGAGGCATTTAGGGGAACTTCTACTTTTGATACGGGAAGGCTCCGATCATCCCCTCACCCTCTGGAAGTCCGACGTCACTAGCGCATACAGATTATGTCCCATGCATCCCTTATGGCAGATCAAGCAAATTCTCACGATTGACGGCCAACGACACGTCGACAGGTGCAATTGCTTCGGAAACAGGGCCTCGTTCAACATCTGGGGCTCCGTCATGAGCCTTGTCATGTGGATTGCAGAACACATTTACCACGTGTTTGAGCCCAGATGTTTTAATGACAATGCTTACGGGGTGGGAGACCCGGACGACTTGATCCTTTACTCCCCTTACAACAGATGCATCCCCCGCAACCAACACAAGCTCTTGTCCCTCTGGGATGATATCGGGATCCCTCACAAGGAGAGCAAGCAGCTCCATGGTTCTCCTCTCACAATTATAGGCATTTTAGTCGACCCTAACACAATGTCCATGACAATGCCCGTGGAAAAGATAGAGGAGTGGATATCCGAGCTGCGAAAGTTTTCACTGCAAAAGAAGTCTATGCACCATTCAAGACGTCAATGGCAAGCCTTGGCAGGGTGGAGCAATTGGGGTTTCAACACCTTTC
>JAFLHD010009081.1:0-11433 GCA_018856295.1 Blastosporella zonata
CTTCATTGACTGAGGAAACCACAAGGCCATGGATTCTTTGAAACGACGGGCGTTGTGATATCGCGATTGTAGTGGTTTCTCTGGCGTGGCTTCGAGGCTAAGGTGAGTCCAGAGGGCGGGGATCTTCAGCGCTACTTGGCGCCAGGCCCAGGAGCGACAGGCGTGGCAGAATACGAGAGGAGGACTATTCCTGCATGGTCGACCGGGATTGCCGGAAATGAGGGAGGTGTAGATGAATATTTTCTGGAGCTCCTCTAAAGAGAGTCTATGGACTGGCGAGCGAGGGAAAAGATTCATATGCCATGCCTGTTCTAGTCAGAGGTGGTTACGAAGAAAATGGATAGAAGAAAAGCACACACACAGCATCGAAATATGGCTTATTCTTTATATGTAGCAGTTGAGATCCAAAAAATATTATTCAGTCGCTACTGTACATCCCTGGTGGTTTTACAGGCATTGTACATAGTGCTGGGAATCTCTGGGCATGCGAGCGAGGTACCATCAATCGAAGGAGGTTAGCGACACGCCAGACTTTTATCAAGACTGATACGGGAGAACGCTCCTGGTTATCCATCTTATCCAACTTTAGCATGGGTCACTTTAACAGGTGCGCCGGTTCTGGTGGTTATAACTATCTTGTTGTTGTCGCGCCCACTAGCTACCCATTGTTTTTTCTGCTTTGCTTCCAACACCGTAAGGGTTTTGGTGCCGATCACCTGTCGACGTCGACGCGATCTTGTTCTTTTTTGGTGGCAACGTAACGCCTAGCTTGAAGAATTTCAAACCTTGGTTCTCTATTACTTCTCTTTATCGTTCTTTCTCATGATTTCCTCCCCGCGTCACGAAACCCTCCAGTTTTCCTGAGGTTTCCAAATTTCGGATATGTTCGATCATTATCCTACAGCTTATGATGGAAAGTACAACAACTGTGCAAAATGGAAGACATTTACGTTTCAATTACTCCTAGCCGAGGTCCTCCGCACGGCTGGCATCATAAGTCTCTATCACGTGAATCCTTCGAGGCTATTTATTTGAGACATTGAAGACTCCCGAAAAGAGTATCGTTGATGGGGGGTCGTGTTTCGGGCCGACAGAAAGCACATGACCTGATTACTTGCTTCCTACTTTCATCTCCTAGCAGTGACGACAAGAACACTGCGCGTTTTTCTATTCTTTTCGACGCATTTTTCTTGTCGAAGTTCTATGTCTCGTGCTCAAGGTAGAGGTAGGCTCGCGGTCAGAAATAATAATCCTGGATTGCGTACCAGATCGCACTATATACTCCCAGATATTTTGGGGCTACCTGTTGGTCCTTCAGCAGCTGTAATTCTCACTCCTGCTATGCCTTCATGCAGAGCTTCTTCTCCTCCTCCTGTGGATTGAACTTGGAGGGATTTGCCTTCAGCGTTTCTGTACGGAAGAAGCTCCTCCAATGAGAGGATCAATTTCGGTGACCCTGACAACCTCACGCCTATGCCTGGGGATGATTCCCCTTCTGCTTGGAACGCTTGTGTTAACATTTCTTGTCCCTCCCTTTCCAATAGGGAGAATCTGACAATTTTGAACTCGAATTCTATCGTACCTAGACCTTCTAATATACCTTTCGGCCAAAACATTGTTTCGCCTTCATCCAATGACCTTCAAATCAAAATTGGTCAATCATCCGCACCAAATGCGGATCTTCAACTGCTCTTGCCTAATCTCAACCTAGTCTCTTTCTCTGTGGCAAAGGTTTCGGCGGCTAGAGATTTCGTTTCCTCGGTAATGGACAAACAGAACTTGGACGGTCCCTCGGTTCAAAATAGATGAAGAGCCAATTCTTCCCCCACGTCTCAACGTAGCACAAAGAAGACTAGGACAGGAAAGGAACGTGCAACTTCTCAACGTAGCCTGAGGAAGACTACGACAGGAAAGGAACGTGCGACTTCTCGCACTTCTTCCCCTTCCGCTGGCATCAACCTTGGCATCAAAACAATTGCCCTTGCTGTACCCTCACCCTTCCTTGCCCCTGCTAATCCTGCACCTTTCCCTTTGACCCCTTCATCAGCCAACTGGAAAGGATCCCGTGATCCCCTTCCAGTCAAACAAGGAGCCCTCCTCAGCCAACCTCAAGAAGCTGACCCTAGCCTTGCACCAAGCTCATTCACGGCCATTCCGGGCCTATCAGTGGCTCCTCTTCCCCCACACAGGGTAGACCAGGGCAATGACCCTCAAATCTTGACGTTCTCAGAACTGCAACTCGCGGATTTCCTCTGTCAATATGCCCTCTCCATTTCGAGCAGACGAGCCTCCCAGACCACAACCATAGGCAACCCGTTGCCCTATTTTGTCCCCCACGTGGGCGTCGGTTCCGTCGGTCCAATGAGTAAGCAACCAGTGACACTTACGTCCACTGTTCTCACATTTGACCACAGCCGAGAGTAATCCATTACCATCTTCTGCCCCGTCCGCAGGCTTGAGCTCAGCCGGCCCATCAGGCCAAGCCTTCTTCTCTCCTGGAGCACTTACACTATTTCCTGCTCCATTCCCACCAACCTTAGTAACACATACATCAACCCATTCTCCTCCAATCTCGCATACATTGCACTCGCCTTATAGTGCCTTACCTCTGCTCAGTGCACCCTCACCTGAGGAGATTGTCTTGTCAGCCTTACAATTTGCCTTCCCCCCACACCTCATTTGGATAGCATGGGATGGTTTGCTTAGATATATTCCATTGGATCTTTTGACAAATGCAGCTTGCAGAGAGGCAGCTGGAGCCCCTCCTCGCGTGAAACTTCTTTGGTCATTTTGGCAGGAAAGATGGAGGTCTTGACACCAGAATTAGACATATCGAAGGAACTGTCCTTGTCGACCACAGACTGGCAACAAGGCACCTCAAACTTTGTCTCACTGCTGCAACTACATCTTCTTGCCATAGAATTGGAACCTTGTGGCAGCCCAACCACTTAACTTATTGCAAACAGTTTTGCCTCCCATTTCCATCTTCTCACAAATTGCCCAGACTTCTCGGATAACTTTGAGATAGTCCTCAAATATGACCAAAGGGTTTGAATGACCTACATTTCAAGAACCTCCCGGTTTTCTGTCGCACATTTTCAGCCCTTGATATGGGAAGGAATTGTGTCAGAGCGCCTGACACATTCAGTGAGGATGATTTTGGCCCATGTGAGCACCCTCGGTTCACAATGTAGTGGGCCCTCTCATCCTGGTAGCACAAACCCCTTTCCATTGCGTGGCGGCAGAGCTTCCTTGCCTACCCATGGACATCCCTCTGGAAGCACTTCCTATGCCCCTAACACGAAATACAAGTGCATGTATTGCAGCAGTCTTGAGCACAGGTATTCTGCCTGTCCTGGGCCCGGCACCTTCCTGCGTAAGGACCCCCACTCAAATGCCTTCCGCTCCCAATCAAACACTACCTTCTGCATTGGCTTTAACGGCCCTTGCCCTTGCCCCAGAAACCTGTGTCCTCATACCCACTCTTGTAGCCTCTGCAGGGCTCTTTCTCATGGCACTCAAACTTGCACTATCAAACCCTGAATTTTGCGTGACAACTCTGCTTAAGCCTGAGCAATGGTCTTCCATGCTCAAGGACGTGAACATTCTAGAGTTGTTCGCCGGGGTTCTGAAAGGCCTCAAGTTTGGTTTCAGTTTACAACTCAAAGACTTTCAGCTGGATCACACCTTCTCTCCTCCTAATCACTACAAGTCTGCAGACGCACACAATTTTGTTATTTCCAAGTACTCTACCAAAATTACCTTAGGCCACGTTTTGTGCGGCATCCCCCCTTCCATTGTCTCCTCCTTGTTTGGACGCTATTGTACCGCTCCTCTAAATGTCATATCTTTGGCCTCAAACAAACTCCAAATCACAGTCGACCATTCCTTTCCTTGCAATAATGCTACAGTTCCGTCTCTCAATTCCCTTATTGATTCCTCACTTTTCAAGTGCAACTGGGGCACCTTCTCTGCCTGTTGGTTGCTGGTTGCAGATGCTCCTCCTGGGACAGAGGCCTGCACCTTCAATGTGGACGCAGCCTTCCAAAACATTCTGATACAACCCTGGGACTGGCTACACACTGCTATCTGAGTCGGCAACTTAGTACACTTTGATTTCCGTCTTAATTTTGGAATATCTCTGGCCCCGGGGGTGTTTGGCAGCGTGGCAGACGCGTTGGTGCAGATATTTCTTTCGCGAGGCGTCGAAGCAGTCCTTAAATAGGTCGATGACTTTATTTTCTTCAGGTACCCTCATCCAGGTATCAAACCATTCCTATACGACAAATCCTTGATCTGGTCGATTGCAGACGAGCTTGGTTGGCCCTGGGCCCCTGATAAGTTCCACCCATTTGCAGAATCCTTCACCTACATTGGGTTTAATTGGTCTTTATCTGATCAAACGGTCAGCCTGCCAGAATCCAAATGGGTTAAATACTGTTCCAAGCTGAACTCCTTAGTCGCCTCTACCTCCTGCTCACTGAAGGAGGTAGAATCTATCATAGGGACACTGAACCATGTCTGTCTAGTACTGCCAAAAGGCTGCTCTCATCTCCCATCTTTCTACGCACTCCATTCCGGTTTTGGTCTCAATCCATCACCCTTCCTGAAACATTGCCTCTCAGCTGCTGTTCGTTCTGATGCATCGTGGTGGCTGTTGGTCTTGTCTGCAGATTGGTGTGGGGTGTCTATCACTCGCCCACCAGAACCATTACCTTTGGCCATCTTTGTTGATGCATCCACTTCTTGGGGAATTGGACTCATGGTCGACGACCACTGGCTGGCCTGGAAATTGAAGGAGAACTGGAAAGGCGACAGTCGTGACATAGGATGGGCAGAGATGGTGGCAGTCGACCTTGCCCTTTGTTCCTTAGTGGCGGCCAGCCTTCACAATTGCCACCTCATCATCCACTCTGACAATGCGGGTGTGGTTGGAGCCTTATCCACTGGACGTTCATGAAATAGTCAGCAAAATCTGATTTTGCGACAAATTGTCAATACCTTTCAGACTCACAACATCTGGCTATTGACTACCTGGGTTTCTACTCACAACAACCCTGCCAACAGACCATCTCAAGGACTATTTCCCATTTCCAAACAGTTTGGTTTTCCCCCTACAATCCCTGCATACCTTTCCCCATTCATACATAGCCATGTTTGATAACAATTCATACGGTGAGACACAATCCGACCCCTGAATATTTTGGCCCCTGCAAACCAAAATTACTACATACCTACAGACTTTAGCACAAGCATTCCCGTTCACTCAAAATTGTTCCCGTCTTCATTGAAACAGCTGTACATAAATAATCAGGCAGTTGAACCTCTTTTTATGCATTCAATTAATCCTTTGGGCCATAACAAACATGGAGTTACTACATGAGGTCACTGTAACAGTGCAATGAATGTTTGATAAGGTCTTAATCTTGATAATACACACTAGGGTTGCGCCTAACGAGCACAATGTCCATTAACCTCTAACAAATTGCATTATCTGTAACCTCACTATCCATGACCTACAGACTTCATTACACTATTGCACAATTTGCTAGATGCCTTCTATGCTGCATGACTGACCCTTCAGGTGCACTCAGAGCCAAAAACTGTTACCTGGGGGAGTCCTTCAAATTCAGCAATTAGTATCTACGGCTGACATTACATGGAAGGGCGGACGGTTGCTGCCTATTCACCCCTGGCACCTCAAGTTCAAACCTTCCCTTGCAGCTGACAATCCAAACAGAACCTTCCTGTGTGGCTGACAATCCAAACCTTCCTCGGCGGCTGACGATCTGAGAGCAGTTGACAGTCAGTTAGTTTCATGTGTTTTTGCACCAAATATAAAACTGCCCTCATTCACCAACTTCATCCCTTCATTCCTTTAACTCTCAACGACTTGACACATTCCAAACCACTTCCATTCCATCTATTTATTCCCTACCACTTGTTACACTCTCCTTCAAACCTCCAACTACCCCCAATTAGGCACAGGATGCCCTGTCTTTGCTCCCTACATGACCAATTTGTTCCTTCGACCTCCAGGCAAGCCATATCCAACCACCACTCCATGCCCACAAATCCCTCATTGATGCATCGTACTGATTTGAATACGCCTTCCCTCTCCAGTGCAGGTCATTGGGATCACATCATAGGTGCTGCCTGGTGCCCCTCTACGACAAATCGATATAATTACTCGATCCGTGACTACATCAAATTTTGCAATCGACGCAACATCCCTCCAGCGGATATCATCCCAGCATCTGAGGATCTTCTCTGTTCTTACGCTTCTTCTCATGCCGGCATTGTGGCAGGTAGCATGGTTGCAAACAAGCTATCGGTGATACAAAGTTGGCACATAGCAAACAACATCGATTATCATGGCGGCCTACAACTCAAGTACGTCATTTGAGCTATTGAGAACTCTAGACCTGCTAGTTTGAGAAGGAGACCTCGCCCCCCTGTGGACCTTCCTACCTTGCTGGCAATCAGGAACTCAATTGACATCACCAATAGCCTTGATGCCTGCGTCTGGGCCATCATTACCACCTCCTTCTGGGGACAGATCCGCTTGGGCAAAATTCTACCTCCTCGCAAATCTGTGTCCTCTCAGTCTTCCTTGCCCACATGGTCTGACTTCAGTCACCCAAACAATTCTGGTTTGTATTCGCTACACCTGCCATCTACGAAAACAGGTGGATCCTTAGGAGAGACAATATTTGTGACTAGACAGCATGCAACATACGATCCTATCTCTGCCTTGGAGAACCACTCAATTGTTAATGCCTGCAAACCCTCAGATAATCTGGCCTCATATATTTCAAATGGTACTCGCAAGGGCCTTACAAAAAACAAACTTCTACGATTCATAGCCCCCATTTTGAAGAACCACAACCTACTGGCTATCACCAGACACTGTTTCAGAATAGGTGGCACTACACACCTTCTCATTTCAGGAGTCCCACCAGATGTGGTTTGTATCATGGGTCATTGGACTTCCGACGTGTTTCTTCATTATTGGTGTTCGCTTGAACGGATAGCACCTATGTATGTAGAGCTTCTAAAGCCATTTCTACATATGTAGAGCTCTTAAAGCCATTCCTCTTAATCAAATTTGGGTTATCTACATTGTCTACCTAGTAGATGAGAACTGGCTTCCAGTTACTTCGGGCATTCACCCACTTTGGTTTCCCCTATTTAGATAACCCGGATTGTCCTATACAGACTCCGAAACCCACCTTAACGACTACGTAGATACTATTATTATTATTATTTGGTGTTTCTATCAATTTGGCATGTGCGTTGGAATAGCCCAAAATTGAAGACTCCTGAAAAGAGAATCATTGATGGGGGGTCGTGTTTCGGGCCGACAGAAAGCACATGACCTGATTACTTGCTTCCTACTTTCATCTCCTAGCAGTGACGACAAGAACACTGTGCGTTTTTCTACCCACCCACCCTCACCTATTAAGAAACTAATTTGAACTTAATTTTATAGACATTAATATTATTATTAGATTATTTAATCAGTTAATATTACTATTTAGTCATAGTAATAGGCATTCACCCACTTCGGTTTCCCCTATTTAGATAACCCAGATTGTCCTATACAGACTCCGAAACCCACCTTAACAACTACGTAGATACTATTATTATTATTATTCAGTGTTTCTATCAATTCGGCATGTGCGTTGGAATAGCCCGAAACATATGATACCTCAGGCATGGCAAGTCGCGGTCACGTGAGACCCTGCGAGGCCCATTATTTTGGTAGGCCTCACCTTTAGTGGGGTAGATACGTGGCTTTGTCCTCCTAGTTTCTTATCCTCTCTGCCTCCACCTTGCTCAGCCTCACCCTGTCTTTCTTTCCTCTTCTGGGTCTTCCTCTTCCTGGTCTTCATATTCATTGTAGTCCTTATCTTCCCCATCTGAGCCTTCCGAGCTTTCCTCCTTTTGCGCATAACACTTACAAGATGTGATCTCCCTTGCAAGAGCATTCTGCGGGGTACAATGCATGGCTTCCGTGGATCTGGGTCATTTAGCCTGAGTAGCAAGTACTGGCTTCTCCTTGTTTGAGGCTTGGGTCTTGAGACTGGGACGTTTGCAATAGCCTTTGGAACATCAGGAAAAACCGGTTTGACTATATTTTGGTCAAAATTATGTAGCCCACTGTAGGCATCTGTGAACTCTAGTAGGTCATCGTAGGTCAGGGTATGTATATATTCCATATATCTAAGTCTACCAACAATGTTTTTCCAGTTCAAAAAATGTAGCAAGGTGTATGTACTTATTCAGCCAAAATGTTTGACAGTGAGTAAGTGCCATGTCCGTCGTCCAAGACCCTACATGAACATGGGTTCCATATTTGGGGCATAGATGGCAACTGCTCACAATATCTGCCAAAGGGATAATAGACGCTTCCGGCACCTGATGATGAAATGAATGTGAAACCAAATGAAGTCCTGAGTTGGGATCAGGTGCACGAAATGGGTTAAACCACTCGACATAAGCTAGCCGATGGGGTAATCTGGGTTGACAAAGATGATCTGGCAATTCAAAAATGACCTTGACTTGAGCTACTCAAAGCCCTTGAAGATAGTATGATTCAGACTGACACCATATATGGAAGCTTGTTACTCACCATGTATTGCAGTGCATTGGGTTGCCTCATTGTCAAGATCATCCTTCCGGCAAACCAAAACAGTATCAAAATGAGCGCTGACATCTGCCTTTCCATGGGTAGCAGTTATAGTGGGTGTGCAGCAAATCCTTTGAGATTCATTCCATTGCCCAACTGCAGGAACATCACAAAGGCGGACTCGCACAGCCTTGAACACATCAAATTGGTCGCTGTTGTTTGGTAGCACCACAGTCTGTGTCCCTGGAAAAGAATTTTGGATGAAAGTTGTGAGGAGATGGAGGAAGTCAGGTGCCTCAAATCGAGTGGTGATGTCGTTCAAGGAGTCCCAAGGAAAGCCTGGCGTTTTTGACAACACGTGTTTGGAAATGACTTGTGAAGAGGGGCTGTTTTCTTTGTCTTCGGAGTTGTTACTATCATGATTGTTGCCGTTGGGGCTGAGTAAGTCTGAACTGTCATTGTGGCCAGAGAACCAATCCAGGTATGAACAAAAATGAGCAACAGCATCTTGACGACCAAGCCAGACAGTCATCTGCTTGACAAAATCCCGTTTATTAGTGGCTTGATATGCGTCCTTGGCAAAGTCAATGTGAAGGCGCTCTGGAGACTCTGTGTTGTAACCATCTGCAGAGCCACGCGACATGATAGCATCAACATAGTGTTGCATTTGATGAAGTTTGAGAATGTTGAAGTGCTCCCAATATGTCCTTGTTGTTGTGGAACACCTTGTATGCCTTTTCCAATGCTGCAAGGGTCTGTGTCGTATGCACCTGCAGCTGTGCATAGTAGATGAAGTCGATTGCAGCAACAGCTGTCCGGAGAGCTTCAGGTTGCACTGCCCCAGCAAGAAGACCAACGAAGATTCTCTGCATCTCTTTGTGTTCACGCCCAGTCCACTGAGACACAAAGGACACACCATTCTTGAAGTGACAAAGCCCAGGATAACCTGTCATAGCACAAAACCTTGCATCCACCTCATCTGTACCAGCAATCTTGACACACCAATTCATCAAGTGATCTTTGAAGACACCTTTATGGAGCTGATGGAGGATATCAGGGGTGAAGCAGGTGAAGATGTCGCAGTGAGGAAGGTTGCTCCAAAAAGGTTCAAAGACAGGACAAAAGCCTTCATCTGCAAAAGCTCGTACACGCCGTCCTGTTCTTTTTTGTTCGAGAATAACCTTTGACCTTTCAGATAGCCGTGGATCTGAAGGCTCAGGATTACCTCAATCTTCGGGACGTACTCTACACTTGGGGCAGTAACTTTCTTTGCAGCATGCAACGAGGCACTGCTCAGGGAAGTTGGCCACATACGCAGCCAGAATGGGGAAGACACGTCGCACAAAGCCATCTGCACAGGTAATATCAACCCCTTCCTTGCCAGCTTGGATGAGAGGCTTAATTAGCTGCTGCATACAGTAATGAAACAGCTGATACTTCTCCACTGAACGACTCTCATCAGTGAAGTTGTCCAGTTTGGCAACCGGTAGGTATCCTATCAGCACTGTTGCTTGTGCACTTGGCTTGCGGCGAAGATCTTTGCTAATATTTCCAATTGTCAGGTAGACCAGCCAGGCACTTTTGTCGCCTCAAAACTGTGGCAATTGTGTTTTGTTGGAAGAAATGATGACTGGTGCAACTGTCGAACCAATAGGTAATTTTTTCTATTCAATTATTGTGTTCTGAACTTATGGCTTGGCAAAATAAGATGGCTTAGTACGAACCTGAGTCTCCCACCACCAATCTCCTGTCCATGCCTCACTGTATACCCGATTTCCACCTGCAGCATCTTTATAAACTTTTTCTGGTGTGTATCTCATTCTGTCAAGAAAAGCGGGGTTTCCTAAAAGCTCAGAAATGCAGTCAACAGGGTTTCGACGCCATAATTCAAGTCGTTCATGTGGCATTGGTGATCCATCTTTGTGGCAGCAATTACCCTTGGCCGTGACAACATTGCAAATCCAGTCAGAGCCTTGAGTCGGCAAGCTGTCAATCTTCTGCAAAAAGTTTCTATTCCCTGTGAAGGAGGGCTGAGTGCGTTGTTGTGTCTGCAGCACATCAGTAGGTCCTAAATGAGGACTTGTCATAACTCACAATAGGTAACTTCAAAAACTCGTCAGTCTGTGTCTGTCCAACATTCTGAATCAACCATTCAGCCAGCTGCCACTCTTCCTCATCTTTGAAAGGACCCCATTGTGTTTGTCTGCCAGCCTCCTGCTCACGATGAATTTTTTCAAACTCAGGAATATTTGTACCCCACGTTGCTCCTGCCTTCCACTCAGAGGGGCAGGCTTCAACAAATTCTTTATCTGCATCCCCATCTCTCTCTCTATGTTCCTCCTCATCATTGCGGGCATCTTCAACATAGGTGCAACGTGGAGACAGTGGTGGACTGAGAGGTGAAGGAGCCGCTGGTTCAGGCACGCTGAAGAGTTCCAGATCGTTGTCATCAAGATTGGTATTATCAATGAGGCCTTTGTCTAGAGTGTGGCCATTGACAGGATTGGTGACAACATCCGGGTTAGATTGACATTTCCAAAGCCCATTCAAAAATCTGCCAAACTCTTCCTTGGAAGCACAATAGCAATCAGGTGTCTGGCGAATGTGTCTTGATAGTCCTGGATTGGTTGGGAATGGTCCCTTGCCACATAGCCACAGATATACGACATTATAGGTGTGCAACATGTAGTGTCACTAGAGTCACATTTCTGAAAATTCAGCACTGCCACTACCTTTTGGTATTTAACCACCACGATCATCCATTTCCCCTCCCTCGAGCTCATCTCATCAGATTTTCATCT
>JAFLHD010009084.1:0-11217 GCA_018856295.1 Blastosporella zonata
ATCTTTCTGGCGGCATCGAGGACGTTGGTCGAAGATAAAACAGTTACGGCGTGGTTCTTCACAGCCTTTCCAACTGGATGCCGCGATACACCCGATCCGTACTTTGCGACATAGCAAGCGAGGTCCTTCGATGTACACAAGCTCGGTGCGGTACAATCCGTAATTTGATCTTCAACGACGCATGCCGAGACAGCTTTCTCCTTCATAAGCTGCGCGACTCTGCGCACGGAGTATCTCGAGGTAACGACGAGAGACGGAGGTTGTGTAGAAATAGCAGTCGCAAGGTTCGTTGTGTTGTGCTTGTCCAAGAGCATCTCAGCGGATTCGAGCATCTGCGAGTACAACTCGTCTGTACCGAGCCATGCTTTGGCCACAAGTAGAGCATTGTATATATCCAGAAGCCTTGAGTTTACGCTGAACGATATCGAGATGTTCGTGGAAGACTTCCGCGAGATGGCAGACACCGGCCATCCCACCATCCTGGTTGCGTATAGGCTATAATCAAATTAGTTCATC
This sequence comes from Blastosporella zonata, assembly GCA_018856295.1. Taxonomy (NCBI): domain Eukaryota; kingdom Fungi; phylum Basidiomycota; class Agaricomycetes; order Agaricales; family Lyophyllaceae; genus Blastosporella; species Blastosporella zonata. The sequence continues at coordinate 517 of JAFLHD010009084.1, forward strand.
TGATGCGCCCAAGTGCATAGAAAGACCGTGCCATGTGTTCGATGTTCTGGGACACCATCAAATCAAATTATTCAGAATTGGACAGCCATAGAGCGAGGAATAACAAACATGGCAAACAATGTCCATTGGAGAAGACACGCCACATCCGTGCCCAGAACAACTACAACTATAAGATCTCGCCCCTTTATCATCGGCTATGGACCGAAATGCCTCAGCAATAACTGTGGTTTCGGAAATTGATGCGGTGGCAGCAGGTATTGGCAGGGGGCTGAATTCTTCGATGCCCGGGCTTTATCTTGGGCCGTTCGATAACCAGAGGCAGTGGCGGACTAGAAATTTCCCTTTGTACCGATCTTTTGAGTGGTTTACAAATAGGCTTCAAAATACAGAGGTTAATCCATATCCCTTGCAAATAATGCCATACTCGATAGAAACGCGAACCTCATCCTTCTGTGCCTGGTTCTTCCTAGAAATCGAAGGGCGCAAGTTCTTTGCGGCGAACATTGCGCCCAAAATGTTCCAGTAGACTCACCTGGTGGCCTATAGCGAGGATGTAGCCAATGTCGAATATGCGGGCGCGAGAATGGCAGCTGACAGTATGAGACTCTTGGTATTCCTTTGTAGCACTTTGGGGCAAGGGACAAGATAACATCAGTTTCATTTGATCCAAATTCGATCAGGCAACAAGCGAATGGCCCAGGTTCGATCGCTCCCATCACAAGTTCAATATCAAAACAATACTTCCGTGGCGTCAAGCGAAGGCGTGCAGGGCGGATAGAAAACCGACAGACCTTGACAAACATTGTTGGGTCGTGAACAGGACGTGATAAGCCCTGAATGGGGCGCGTTCGGGTATGCCTGGGATGAGATGGGACGTGCTTGGGGTGTGTCAGGCACTGGGCATGGAGTAGGAAGTGCATTAGGGCAAAGAATAAGACAGTAAGTGCAAGTGTTGTGTTAGATGAGAAAGTGCATAGCCGAGATGGGCAGCGCATGGGACAGGCATGAGGCATGATGGGAAGTACATGAGGAGATACTAGGGCGTGCAATAGTTTGCGAGTTGGCAACTCATGGCGCACTTTTGGAAGGAATAAATACTCAAGAACAACCGTTGATCTTGAACTTTGAGCATCTGATCATCAATGCGAGAAAGATCGAAAGACGCATGGCTACTGATGAGATTTACAGTCTAAATGCAAAGTTCTGTGAGGCAATTATTACTTTAGTCTAACTAGCAGCGAGAATGAAGGAAATCAGAAGTATGTATGAAATGGATTAGATCTATCTCTCATCGATCATCACTCATCAAATCCCAAGTGACTACTATCGACCGTGCACATATTCTAACGTCACAAGTGTGCAAAGAACATGGCAAAAGCACCCCTGGGTCGGATATTAGAACCTTAGGTTGGTGAGCCGTGCAACGCAGAGATGTCGACGGTTGGCCCACGGCTCTTTCTATGGCCGACTGCGGTTAGTTTTTCCAGATGTCCAACTCGAGTTTAGTCAAGAGAAGAACATTTTCGGACAAGAAGTTCGAGGGATGCATTCGCTCCCCCTCTGCCCCTTCTTCTTCTCTGTCTGCTACACACTATCTTCGCCTGTTACTATCTACGCTGCGGGGATTCACGGACCCCATTCCCATTGCTGCCAGTATATTTCCTCCCGACGTTATCTATTTGAGTATTCATGATACGACTCTAAATGCTGATCTGTCTACTCAATACCAATACAGTAGAATGAACCTGATACTTTGGAGGCCTCATCCGCAGGTTCGAAATACGCGGACCATGTCCCTGATATCTGACTGGTCCGCCCACCGTGACACGCCAATGACACCACTCACTCCCCAACCCTTCCACAGATTGAGACTAACCAAGGGCCCCATACCTCTTATGGTTAGCGTTAACCCTTTTGATCCATGTCCATCACCGAGGACAACCATCCGCCTCTTCCATTCATCTACCCGTCAATCAATGTCGTTTACCTACGTTAAGCTCAAACTCAAGATCAAATAACTGACAATGAGAACCACCAGGACCGAAAAAAAGGCTCACGATCCCCAATTCCGAAATTCCCAACCGAAGCCGAATTGCCAACTTGTTGTGGATGTGTGAGATTTCAAAAACTACGTTAACCTCCGGGTGTGCGTGTGTGGTATGTATGAGTCCCAGAAGTCGAGCGGATAGAAAAGAAGGCGAGGCGAGCATGTATATGTATGGGTTTGAGTCGTGGTGATACAAATGAGAGACGATGATACCAGTGAGAGACGATGATACCAGTGAGAGACGAGACAAGAACAAGAGCGAAGACGATGATGGATGATGAGTGCGCGATTTTGTATGCGGGGAGGGGGGGAGGAGGGGCAGTATTGATAGCAAGCGAAACGTATACGTGCATTAGAGGAAACAAAAAAGAAACCGACAATTGAAAAAAAAAAAGAAAAAAGAGAAAAAGGCAAAGCAAAGCGTATCTTTCCTCATACAGGCCGCACATGTGTCCGTGCGCACCTCCTAGAAAACAAACCAGGAAACAAACCAAGGAAAAAAAGCCCTCGGTCGTGTTCACCGCCCGACATATTGATACGGCCTCTTCACACCAGGGTTCATAGCGCCCCATACCTCGGAGCGGGGATCGTATGCGTGGATCGTTACACGGCGGGGATGCGGCTGGTGCTGGTGATGCGTCTCCCGGTGCTGAGGGTGCTGCGGATACTGACCCCCCTGCCCATGCTGCATCTGCATCCTCTGCGCATGCACCACCATCCTTGGCCTCACCCTCCTCTCGGTTTCCCGCTCCATGGCCTGCTGCGGCGTCTGCTGCGGCAGAGGCGAGGGAAGGTACTGACTCTGGGGCTGAGGCGGCGCTGGGAGGGCGTACTGTGGTTGCTGTTGCTCTTGGTGATGGGGCTGGGACGGGAGTTGGGGAGTGTACATCTGCACTTGCTGATGTGGGAGCTGAGGCTGAACATCGTACAGTTGGGGGGACTGTGACTGGGGATGCGAAGGCGCCCCCGAGGAAGACGAGTATACAGACGATGGGGGGGAAGAATGATACACGGAGCCGTGAGTTGACCCAGAGCCCGATCCCGATCCCGGGGAGGTCGAGGAATAGTACATTGATGCTGTTGGAGGACGGAATGTCAATGCCGTCGGAGGCCGACAAGACGACGTCGGTGGACGTTGTTGCTGGTGCTGGTGATATTCCACCACCACCTGATGCTGCTCCTCTACCTCCGGAACCCCATACTCAATCAGCACGTTCGCGCTTCCTCCGATATCCCCATCCATCCCCATCCCCATATCCGCCCCAACGGCCCCAAAACCCAAACTCCCATCTACGGCGCCCAGGCCCATTCCGAGCGCCATATCCAGCTCGCCATACGCGGCTCCACTGTCTGCACCCGCTGCGTAGCGGTCCAGCGCGGTGGTGTAGTTCGCGTGTTGCTGCTGCTGCTGTTGTTGGGAGTGGTGGTACAGAGGCTGCTGGGGGTGCTGCTGCTGGGGGTGCTGAGATGATTGGTGGTGCTGTTCAGAGAGATGGTGTTGAATCTGTTCCAACTGTGGCTGCTGCGCGGGCAGAGGGACAGAAAACGCGAACGGGCTCTCGTCTTCGTAGTGGGTGGGCCTTACCATCCCCATTTCCATGCCCATCGCAGTAGCAGTCGCCGAAGGTCCACTAGCCGCACATATCGACTGTGCGCGGTGTAGTGGGTACGGGTTTAGCCTTCGGGTCTCCTTAGCACAAAGTGCGCATCAGCTCACGTCAGAAAAAGATATAAAAAGAAAACTCACAAATTCCTCCTGATGTGCGAATGCCCCCACCTCTCCATCGTCCTCCTCCGCCATCTCCACCAAGCCCGTAAAGTCGGTCGTCATTTGATTGGAAGGGCCACCTAAACCCAACCCCAAACCCGCCCCTTCAACCAATGCGACCTCCCTCCCCAACCTTTTCACCTCCTCCCTCAGCCTCAAATTAACAAACCTTAGCTGCTGCAGCTCGTACTGCCAGCTGCTGCCCCTTGACACCTCGAGCTCTGCGAATATGTTGGTGCTGGGGTCGTGCCAGGGCGCTACGCTCCCGCTCTCATTCTCGGTGTTATGTTCGTGGTATTGGTGTTGTGGGGGGTGTTGTCGTTGGTGTTGTTGATGTTGCTCGTGGTCGACATCGATCGAACACTCCACCGTCGCACCGCGCTCAAACCCAGGAGGCACAAGCGCAACATGCAATAGCGTAACAGGCGGGGCGATCCCCAACGGCCGCCCAGAAGGCCCGAGCTCAGGCGGGTCGCGCGGGGTGGGGTAGAACACCAACCGCACGCTCACCACATCTACCTCCTTTTCTCTCTCCCTTTCCCCCAACCCTGCTTCCTTCCCCATTGCGCCCCTCTGCATCCTAACAAAAAGCACTTTCCTCCTCTCCCTTCTTCCGCCTGAGCATCCCTTTTCAATCTCCGTAATCGCCCTCTGCACACGTTCCTTATCCTCCGGTACGCAAAGCGCCGGCACTCGCCTCGCGAGCACCTCGTCGGGTGTGTACCCCAGCACAGATCGGATGGAGGGTGATGAGGAGACGATGGTGCCGGCAGAGGAGTTGAGGCCGGAAAGTTGGGCCCAGAAGTCCCTTGGGGAATCTCCTGAAGAAGACAACCTGGTGGAAGAGGAAGAAGGGAGGCGCGGGAGAGGCAATATATCGCCCCAGCTAACACACGGCATCCCCCGTGCCCGAGCACTGAGAACTATCGCCTTTCGCCCCTTCCCGGGCTCGACATGCAGCCGCCCGCGGGCTTCCACCCAAACGTATCGCCCTCCTCTTGTGCGGGCGCGGAAGAGCACGTCTATGAGCCGCGCGTGAGCGTGGCTGCCCTCTTTGGTGTCTTTTATATCCTTGTTATCGCAGTCACGCTCCTGCTTCACTCCCACCTCATGAGTAGTAGAAGTTGCATTGGTGGCGGTAGTAGAGGGATTAGAAGGGGGATTGAGAGAAGAAGACTCCTTAAGCTGTCGTTCGAGCGGCACCACGTCCTCGGGATGCGCGAGGTCCGCGATGGAGCGGCCCACGAGGTCCTGGGGGCGGTGTCCGAGGAGGCGCTGGATGGCGGGGGAGACGTAAAGGAATGCGCCTTTGAGTGAGACGACGAAGATGGGGTCGGGGGAGTATTCGAGGAGGAGGAGGGAGAGCGGAGAGTTGGTTTGTGCGGTGGCGGGGTTTTGAGAAGAGGAAGAAGAGGTGGTGGGAGAGGAAGACAAGTGTGCGGGAGGTGAAGAGAGGTGGGAGGTAGGTAATAGTGGCGGGGCAGTGGTACACGTAGTTATTGGGAGCGCGCGGAGGAGCGCGGGGTTCGCGAGTACCTTGGCGAGGTACGCGCTCATGGTGAGGGGGGGCATCTGCGGCTTACGCTGTATGGGAGCAGGCGCCTGCAGTGCCATCGGCGACTTGCCGGTCACTGTGGGCGGTGGGGGTGGCAAAATCTGTCTCGCCGTACTTGGCCTAGTCGTCGGGTCCACCTGTGTCAGCGGCTGCGACTGGGGTTGAACATACGAGCCATTCCTAAGTTTCTCCATAATAACGTTCGGCTGCTCCGTTAAATCGACCTGAAACCCCACATGGTACACCACCTCGCCATCCTCTCCCCTCTCACCACCCCCAATCGGTATGATGCTCACAAGATTGATAAATGCGGCTCCATCCTTCCTAAAATTGACAATACTCGTCTGACACTCCTTGCCTGCAACGAGGGCCTTCCTCATGGTATCGACGCTCGTCTGGCTGGTGAAGCGTCTGGGCTCGCCTCTGCGCACCTCGCCTGACCCAGGCGGGGCCTGTAGGAAGCGGCAGTTGCGGCCAAGGACTTCGTTCTCGGGGTAGCCTGTGAGACGGCAGAATGTGGGGGAGCAGTAGACGATGGGGGCATCGTGCCTGCGGACATCGACGACGACGAAGGAGCAGGTCATGTCGACAGGGCCGAGGTGAACGTGGGGGTTTGAGCGAGAGGCGACGCGGGCGAGAACGGAGAGAATGTCGAAGCCTGAGGCGGAGTAGACGGGGAGACCGAGCGGGGAGGGGGCAGTGAGGATTGGGAAGCTGATATTATCGGACTGGGAAGGGCAGAGAGAAGCGCTTGGTTGGGCTTGGTTGGTGGGAGAAATAGGTGATAATGGATGGCAACTTACGAAGGGTAGAAGGCATTATTTGTGAACCAGGTTGAATTGAAGGGGAGAACTTCAGCACCTCCTCCATGTGCGAGGGTTGGTACACCCTGCTGCATGAACGCTGGTAACTGAAACTGGAGTTCATTCCCCCGGAACTGCTGCTGCTGCTGCTGCTGCTGTTCAGGTGGAGGATCATCAGCAAAGTACTTGGAAAAGGGCATGATCATAGTCGACATCGACTGTTCACAGCCAGCACAAGGGGGAAGAGAAAGGGCAGGAACCACGCAGACGTCGAGTTTAAATATACTCCGCTTTACATAGACTCTTGAGCCGCGCGATGAACCCACGTGCAGAGCCACTTGGAGGAAGTCCTACAAAAGGTTCTGTGACGTCACATCAAAAGCCTATTCTATCGTGGGTTCACACGTGGTCACTCTCATTTTCTCTGTCGCGGTCCTCTCTGCCCCTCTAATCGGACTACATACATACATATATAACATACTCCCTCCACACAAATTCCCCACTCTAAATCTCACCGTACAACATCATATACGTACAAGAAGAACACACATACCCCGAGCCCGAGCCTCGGACTCCTGAGCCTTCTTCATCACCCTATTTGATCATGGTATTTATGGGTTTATCATGGCCTCGTTGCGCTGCCCTCTGATTAACGCAATACTTCCTTGAACAGAATTGGAATTTGATCCCTGGAGAACGAGCAGTTGGGGTTAGTTTACAACTTGTCACCCCTAGATCTCACAGCGTAGCGGTTTCCTTCTTTATCAAGTGTGTGGCTGTACTCAATTTCAATTTGGGTTCCTCCCGCGTCAACATCCTCATCCTACGTCCTTCAAGCCCCTTTCTCTGAAGCTCCATACATGCATATCCATGCATACCATGCAAGCCGACGTAAAAATTGGTAACCATACACCATGTCCGGATCCACCTTACAAACTCCGCGCAATGTCGATGTCAAGTAATCCGCGAAGACTGACTCATTCAGTAAGTAACTCATTCAGTAACTTAGCATTGTGAATTGTCATGCGTGACAAAGCTGATTCGAGTTTTTCTACTCACTATTAGTTCCGCCGCGGAGACCCCCATTTCACTCGCATGGCCACTGTCCGCAATTTCCCTCAACACTGTTACTGGACTCATCCCTCCAACCAATACCTCTACGTTGCCCTTAGACCCCTGACCCTCCACCTTGGAGCTTGACCCTGAGGCGGTTGACGGAGATAAATTGTTGACATGCAGATCCATAAGAGGGCCCGAGAGTCCCATAAAATACGAGCGCGACCCGAATAACACCGTCTCCAGACTTGTGAATTTCTAGGTACCATAGGTTCGACATGCGCGGACCGAAGGAAGACCGAGCAGGCTTGCGTGGTGCATGATGTGCCTGTGGCACCCATTCGTATCCGGGTCCTGGGTACTCACGCCGACACCGACGCTGACATCCCCGACGACACCGACGTTCTGATTGGCATGCTAGCTATTTGGACCCGTAGCGACGTCGCTACTCATATATACACATCCAGCCGAATGCAATGGACTCAAATTCGTGTGTGTGTTGCCGTTCTTCTGAGGACCCGTTGGCTGAGTCGGAAAGTATATGGCGTTCCAGAGGTGGTCAGGCTCCTCGAATGGATAAAATGGGAGACCCTCCCAAATCGAGCTGACGACGATCACTGCCTAAAGTCCCCATTCCTTGAGGATGGTGATACGGTCGACCGATTTCATGCAAATTTGCATCTCTGCCTGTCGCATGAACGCCGCTGCCCAATGTACGGGCTGAATAGTCGTCATGCTTTTAATAAAGTATACTGGTGTCCTTGTGTACGTCGCCGCCGCCGCACCCAACGCCACTAAGGCTGGTAATGACTCCATCTGGACCCAGGAAGTACGTGTGCATACTCTTCTTAGCCCGAGACTCGAGTCAAGTTCCCTTCCGAATCCAAGTCCCGGGACTCGACTTGTGAATGCCCCATGCTGTTTCGTCGTATGGTGAATCTAGCCGCCTCCAATTTCCACAACGTTTGGAAACTCAGACCTGGTGCCTGACCGCATTAGTCAGCCTTTGGAATGCTACATCTGGGTTTCCAAACCACAACGTTGTATTCTAGAATAGATTTACGTTGATCCACCTTTCATATTCTTCGACTGATGGCTCTTGAGGAGGAGGAAGACCACATTGAAGAAGAAGATATCTAGAGCTGCTGCGGCTGCTGCTCGGATTTATCTCGGCCTTGCATTCGTATCAATAACCCTAGCGGAGGGCAACAGATTTGATGGCAAACTCATACTCAGGAAGAAAAGGAAACATGAGGTCCCCGGATGAGATTCGAGGAGGAGCAGAGTATCCGTCAACCAAGCAGCACTTAAATGAGTAGCATCAACACTCGGGCGCAACAGAGAACATCGTGAGGCAGGATAGGTAATTATAACCTCTCGATACACGCTGCGCGTGAGCCTTAATTGGCGCGACGGCCCTGATCCTGTCATGGGCGGACTCCGAAAAACGAGTTTGAAGAGGTTGCATTTTCTGGAAGGGGGGGTTCAGGGCCTCGTCGACCAGATAACAATCTGAAAGAGGGCTTGGTTTGTTGAAAACTGACAGCCTACAGGACGACATCAAAAAGGCTGTTCCTGAATGTCGGCTCAGTCGTTTTGAGGATATGTCAGTTTTCAAACGTTGTGGAAAGTCATCCATTGGCTATTCAAGATCGACAAATGAAAAAGAAAGCGGCAGCAACTCGACTGTGTAAGCAAAACATTTATCACTGGCATGTATACTCCCTACGCCGCCGCCGCCGCGCGCCACGAGTCTTGGCAGTTACTCCAGCAAATGCAAGCCTCTCAGTGGACGCACTGAGTCAAGTTCCATTTTATCCTCCATCCACTTTTGTTACGACAGAGAATCCTCCCGCGCGCGGGCACATCGCAATCGGGTTCTGAATCTAAAATGCAAATGACAATAATACAGTATTACATACACATTTATCCATTGCAGGGTGACGGACCTCTCGGACTTAGACGGAGATCTACCACAATGTATACATGTGGAGATCAGGATGGTATGTGCCTGGCTTTAACTTTGTAAACCTCTCGACCGCGATAACCCCCACAAATTCACATGGTTAAATTGTTTTCTGCCGTCGCATAACCGAGGAATGGGAGTGTGTCCTGGGCCTTAATCAACGGATACTTAGCTGGCGGAGGGGCAGGGAGGCATCTGGTTTTTGTGGATTGATTTAGGATGACTGATCATATATCGATCATAAGCTATCAAGAGATGATTGTTGCTAAGTATCTGGTGGAATGTAAATTTGTGGCAACGTACTCTTATCCGATACCTTCGCTGAGGACTCGAAGAGGGCTGAGAGATGAGAAAACGACTCAGAGGAGGCACAAGACCGACCGATCTAATCTTGATCATACCTGACCTGATAGTGGGACGGTTAAACCTTAGAGCTCTTCTCTCTGCTTTAGACCTCTGGCTGTGCAGACATCTCATGAGCTCACAAAAACACGAAATATCAAACAATCTGCCATTTGTTCAAAAAGCAAGGCTATCTTCCTCATTCAGTTGGAGCTCCGTGACGAACCCGGATCTCTCATTCATAATCCTCCATATTAGACTCCCCCCGCGTGCATCAACGGGTATTCGAGGAATAGCATAGGATCCCTAGCAATACTTGGGTAGCATCGAACAAAGGAGTTTAAAATATAAATCGGTAGTGCGCCGATTCCCGAAGGCGTAGTCACTACTGACTACTGCTCGAAAATTACACTAGCCATCCAGAGCACTATATCATGGTGCAGTCACTGAAGTGGGAGCATTAGGAGCAGTGGGTTGCAATGGGGTTGGCAGTTTGTACTCGTATATTGGCCCCCCAGTGTGGAGGCGCTTTCTTGCACACAAAGTAATCTCTTATATGTCGGAAAAATATGTCCAAACTAAATAAGCATAGAAGCAACTCAGCTTAACATAGTGACTATATTGAACTCTCGGAGTTGTTGCTTAAAAAAAAAGGTAACAGTTTAACTGGACTACAAGTGATCGGAGTGGATGACTGATTAACCTTGCTGTCCAGTATTCCGCATGATACAGTAAGGTAATTTAATTGTATGATGCTAAGTTCTATGGGTTTTGACGGGTGTGGGCTTTCTAGGAAGTGGGAATGATAACGGGATTTGTTGCCGTCGCTCAAGGCGAATTGGCGTCGTTGGAAACTGAAGCAATTGATGTTAGCCTAGAGGGCTGATTAGAAAGAGAAAGGGTGGCAGTTGCATGGAACTTACAATGGCGAAATGTTTGCACAGACGATGACCCATCGGAAGAGTTAGGGTGCGCTGTCGACGACCCAGGCATTATCGTGACACTAAAATTCACGGCAAAAAAACGCAAAGCTTGAAGAAGCTCATAACACGATTCAGTTTTCGATCAATAAATTGAGTGAGCCGTAATTGAAGTGAACGTCCTTAGAAATGGAGGCATTACAGTAAGTAGGGGAGATGAGGTGAACTGAAAGTTGACACCGAA
>JAFLHD010009085.1:0-11121 GCA_018856295.1 Blastosporella zonata
AGTTGCTCTGGACGCGCGTCCCTTACAATGTATAGAGAAGGTCCAGCCAAACAAAGAGCACAGCTTCGAGCACCAAAACCGAGGTTCGATCAAATTTGTCTTTCCAACTATTAGACATGTCTGGTTTTCGTGTGCTGCGGCTCAACTCACTACAGATTGTGTTGGTCTACGAAACAGATCGTCTGTAACTGATGCTACCGTCGCGCTACAAGTTGCAGCTGTCAGTGTTCACCGAGGTCCCACTCATGCAGTCCTCAGCGTGGAATGTTCTGATAGAGAGGGCGCAACTCTCGGGAGCTATCTGATCCCCCTCTATTGCACACCCTTCAAAAGGACCACGCGCTAGTCGAGATTTAACGATTATGAGTGAGTGTAACTTGGTCCCACCTGAATAACTCCTCTGACAACCTAATTAGTGCCGTCAAAGGCAGGACCACCGTCTGCCCTTCTTTGTCTTGCCCCTGAGCTTCTCTCGCACATTTTTATTTGTTATAAACAACTTCTGGATCTGTCGTCCAACTTCTCTGACGGTGATCATGACTTATACGCCCACACCTGTAACACTATCGAGCCCAGCAATGACAATGCCCGTGGAATCCTCCTCCTAGGCTCTATCTCCCAGTACCTGCGCAAAGTTGCCTGGGGTACTCCCCAACTCTGGTCGCACCTGGTTGTCTGCATAAGTGACACGCCTTCACGCAGTAGTGCGCAAATCGCCGGCCTGTCATCATGGCTTGTACGTTCCGCTGACGTTCCCCTGAGTGTCAGATTACAATATTCCACAACGCACAGAGGGGGATGTGATGCATCGCTGTCGTTGCCACAGGGGCCCGCAGTACCACTTGCAGCTATGCAAGCCATTCGAGCGCACTCCTCCCATTGGGAAGAACTCTGCCTTGCCCTCCCATCCGAATGCTACTCATCCTTCTTCGAGCATGCCAGGACACACAAGCTTCCCCTCCTTAAGCGGCTCACTCTCCTCTTCCACAATGCCTGGCCCACAAGCCTCCTCTTCACCGGACGCCCCCTCACCACGGCCCCCGCACTCTCCGACATCAGCCTCATCAACTTACCAGCGTATAGCTCCATGCTGGCCCTCCCGTGGGACCAGATCACACATTTCCGTGGGAGTCTTCTGTACCTTGCTGACGCGCTTGACACACTCAACGAAGCCCCGCTCGAGTCATGCACCCTCACCTCGTCACTCGGCAACCCCTCCACCATCGACATCCCGATCCACCCTCCCTACCTCCGTGACCTCATTTTAGAAGGAAACACTAGAGCGCTCAAATACATCACCGTCCCTGCGCTGGAAACGCTCTCCATTCGCACGGATGGTGCATTCCCGACCCAGCAGTGTGTCCAGTTCCTCCGCCGCTCCGGGTGTATCTTACAGTCACTGGACATCGCAGTTGACTTTATCGCTGCTACCGACCTCGTCTCGTGCCTCGCATGTACGCCCGGGCTCAGGGAGCTGAAGATCCACAATCAGAACGACAGGGTCCATTCTTTGTTTGGAAACTTTATCATGCAACGCCTCACCTTGGGGGACCATATAATACTGGTACCACGACTACAACGCTTGGACGTACTGGGGTGCCACTGTCTTTTTGATACCAATGTGCTGGCCAGCATGCTTCGATCGAGATGGGATGTCTGCGGTAACGGGAAGGCGATAGCGGAGAAGGGACGGTTAGACTCGTTTTTCCTGGAGGCATCGTTGACCATATCGAAAGAAATAATGCACTCTCCTTGGATATGGAGACTAGTTGAAGAGGGTATGGACATCCAGGTTCGAGCCCTTGAAGTTGTATAGTATAAATGACGCCATACGGGTGGACGGACTTGGCTACAAATCGAGCACACTATCAGAGATTCTTGTTACTTAGTCGACGCCTCTATCCCCTCGAAATGCATGACCATACAATGCCGCCCATAGGCGCGTGCTCATTGATCATTCCTTCATCCACTTCCATTCTCCACAGCTCAGTTCGATCATCGACTAACTGGGAAATCTCAAAACACAATTGCTACACAGAAACCTGATACACCATATAGAAGCATATCCTTGCGGCTGGTTTTGGGCAAAGATTGATGTACTTACCCCCTGAACAGCCAACATTTCGGCTTTAAATCAAGACGGGGCAAGGATACAACTTTCACGCAGGAATATTGATACCCAAGTGACTCTTTTTTGGGGATACAATATGATACCATGATTTACGTGTACGTTCTGTTCCATCTGTCGTTGACCGGCGCAACAGATTGCATTCCTGTGTACAGGCTCACACGTCCAAATGCCAACAGTGCCTTATTCCAGTTGATTCGGCTGTTGGTACCGCATGGTTATGATTTCCTTGCCTGATACCTTGGGCGGCAATACCCTCGTGCAATTGGTCTTCTATGATTTTGGTCAGCTTTCAAGTCTAATGATACAATACCGCCCCTAATATCCTTTCTCAGTTTCCCACACTCAAATTCTCAAATACCGGGACTGACGCGTGCTAAACCAGCAGAATTTCAACCCAACAGCGCCATAGCAGGGTTCTTTTATGTCAACGAAGGTAGGAATTGCCAGCCCTCTAAGCAACGGAGGATAACGAAGCGTTCTCAGGAACAGTGTGCAAATGGATCGTTTTCGCTCCACATTATTGTGGTCGGCGCCGGGATTGGGGGCTTGGCGGCTAGCTATTGTCTGGGGCGTGCGGGTCACAGAGTTACTGTGCTCGAAAGGGCAAGTTCGCTCCATGATGCAGGCGCAGGAATCCAGGCGACCCCGAACCTTACCCGACTTTTTATGCGTTGGGGTATCGATGCTGAACTTAGGAAGGTTGCTGTCACTCGTCCCGCAAGCACTCTCTCTGCGTAGATGTAAGCGCGCTCACTTTCTCCGCCTTTCGAATTTGTGAATTCGATTGGTGGTCCCTCAACTCTCACTAAATAACCCATCTCTCTCTTCATTAGATTCAGATGGGGAACGTGTCGGGTGGAATAAATGGGGTGATGATATATAATGCGAACACGGAGCCCCGTACTACCATGTCCATGTACGTCACCGTTTTATATACTACAAATTCCAGAGAAGTCCCGTATTGATCAACCAATAGCGCGAAGATCTGCGGAAAGTTCTTCTGGAGCTTGCTGCGCCACACATAACACTGCGCCTGAACTGCAAAGTACAGACTGTAGAACCTCATGCGCCACTTGTCGTCCTTGAATCGGGGGAGATCATTCAGGCCGACTTAATTGTTGGGGCAGATGGGGTGCGGAGTGTCGTACGTGACGTCGTGCTAGGCCGAAAGCAGGTTCCACGTCCAACTGGCGACGCGGCATACAGGGCGACGATACCTACCCAGAAGATGATGACGGACCCCGACCTTCGGCCTTTGGTGGAGGAAGCAGAGGCACATGTGTGGATGGGCCCTGGGAGACATATCGTTGCATACTGTATTGTGAGCCCAACTTGTCTAAATGCGTTTCCAAGACCAAGATTGTGCTCACATGTGTTGTGTCATGATTAGCGGGCTAAAGAAGAATACAATCTTGTGATGGTGCACCCAAGTAATGGGGAAGGCGAGGTCCCGATACCAGTCGACTGCGATCGGATGAAGGCCGATTACGCTTCATTTGAGCCACGGTAAGCCCCTGAGACACCATCATCTATCCAAGGCTTTCAAATAATGAACGTGCAGAGTCCGAAAACTGTTAAATCTAGTCACGTCAACGATGAGCTGGGCGCTTATTGACCACGACCCACTAGAGACATGGGTGCACCCCAGCAACAAGGTTTGCTTGCTCGGTGATGCTTGTCATCCAATGCTTGTGCGTTTCATGTCCCAGATCCTGCATTAACTAACACAACTTCAGCCCTATCGCGCTCAAGGCGCTGCAATGGCTGTACGTTCCTGATACCTTCCGGAACAAATCCAAGCCTTCCGTTCATTGACAAATAAACAGGTCGAAGACGCTGCGGTACTGGGTAACCTCGTCTCTCGGATCACGAACCACGCACAACTACCTGAGCTCCTGCGTGCCTACCAGCAGCTTCGTCACCCTCGCGCATCCAACATGCAGTATGCGTCACGCGAAAATCAAAGCATGTACCACCTTCCCGACGGCCCCAAGCAAGTACAGAGAGATTTGGCCATGCGAAAAGAAATGGAGGAAGAAGTAATGCGCGCCTCTAGTCACGGAAACGGAATTGAGAAGGGAAGAGAAGAAGGGCAAGTGAATCCATGGGCTGATAAAACGAAGCTAAACGCTCTCTACAACTACGATACGGACCTCGAAGTGGACAGGTGGCGTCTGCGGAACGAGGCCAGCGTCGTCATTCCTCTAGCTAAATTATGATCAAGTCGAACAGCACCTTTCAAAGAGAGAGGGCCTTTTAAACTTGCTGCGTCAACTTTCATCTCTTGAGTAAGTAACGGTGGCGTTGACATCCATGGTAATCCATTAGAAAGTTGTTGCTCATTCGTGCCGGTCGGAAGATGAGATACCAATCATAAAAAAAATTACAATGGCATCCTTGATTCACAGCAGCAGCACATGTCCCCAGGCCACCAGGAATCAGATGGGGTGACAGTGCGTCGGGCCTTGAGTATTGTGGACCTTTGGCTCTTAATCACGCCGTGAACACCGTTCATGGGCATAGAGCTAACATGCTCCATTCAGTGTAGTTACTCGAAATTGAACGGGTCATTTTCCGGAACACTCATCAAAATTATTTGGTAGCACCTGTCATACAACTAACTAGAGCGGAATCCCCGCCAACCACCGATGAAAAACACCATCAATCACCAACCCCCCCAGAATTATTTGGCCAATTCGAGGGGTCCCCAAGAAGAGCTGCTTGCAGTCTTCCGGTACATCGATGTTTGTCCTAAGCAATTGAGGGAACAGCAACGTTGTTGCGATGCCGACCGCCAGATAAAAGGGAGTACCATGCCCGTTCAACGCCCCACCATATGTCAGCAGCACAAAGAAACAAATAGCGCTGAAAGTACAGAGAGGAATCGTCTTTTCAGCGGTGTAGAGGGCGGGGGAGTGAATTCCGATCTTCTGATCGTCAAGTTTATCCTTTAAGCGATGACGTAAGCGATCTATCCAGCGGTAAGCCACAACCTTGTGCTCACCTGGTGTTGATAAACGGTTTCGTATGTCATGGTCCAGAAGACGCAGCTCAAGTGCACTGTGGCTAAGATATGCCACGGCAAATCGCCATCCGGGCTAAGCTCGCTCCATCCCATGAACACCCCTATGGCGAACATAAAGCCCTACAAATAAATCAGAGATGTCAACAAACGGAAGGCCAGAAAACTGACCAAGGGGATTGGGGCGAAATCCATCCATCGCTGGTTCGATCAGATAAGCTTAACGTTTAACTGGTTGAACTTACACTTACCTTGCACGTCGGATACAAGATAAATATTGGCCAAACCACCATGGAGATATACATGCTGCGTCTCGTTGAGCTTCAAGATATGCCGAGTCATTATAAAACCCACGTTTTAGGCTTCAAGAAAGTCGTGGCCAAGAAGATACCAATGACTACCTGCAGAGCAAAGAATATCCATGCGCGGCTGACAGAAATTGCGCCTCGAGGTAGCGGTCGCATCCTTGTCCGTTCGACTAGAAGGTCAATGTCACGATCCAGAATATCATCTATCGTCATTATCTGTCAAAATTCGTTGAAATCAGAGATCGAAATATAGACGTCCGAAAGAACCACTTACAAGCGATTTGACACCAAAACACAGTGGAATAAAAGAAGAAGCAATTCGTAGGCAAGTCACTCCAGATGCTTTTGTATTTGCGTGATAGAACATGGCAATAGACCATGCTAATAAGATAACGAAATTAGTTAGAGGGATTGAGCGAACATGCGTCCAGGCTGGACACTACCTATAGGAAGCCAGACGACCCAGAAGCCGATATTGTTATGTAGGCGACAGAGCTCCCAGCATGCCTGAAGTTCTTCTGGCTTTGGTATAGAAAATAGCTGACGCAAATTCGATGATCCAAGGCGGATAGGCGCTTCCTGTGACTGAGAAAGAGACATTCCAGACACTCTCATTCGATGGGCGCGACTATATAAAAAGGCGGACAATTCATGCGTGGCCGGAAATGTACAACAGATTGGGCGCTGGTGGCTAAAAGTGTTTCCTTGGAAAGTAGTACACGGTAACTTGGAACTCGGCCATTGAACAATCGTGGACGTTCCTTTTCTGATGGAAACCTAGAGGGAAAAAATGGACGACATGTATCTTTCCCATGATTATTTACACAGAAATAGGCGAACTTGTTCTGATAGTTCTTCCAAAAGAGGCGGAGGATGTCGAGATATTGAATAGCGGTATCCGGACCTCAATCCGGCTCTTGTGAATGCTTTCTGTGAACAAATATTAATAAAGTACTTGACATCAATTTAAGATAAAGTTTAAGAACTGTGGTAATGATACTACGGTTACTGCAGTCAAGGCCATCTATGATCTTACACAGTGGTAAAGGTTGGTGGAGAGAATGGACAGTTGGTATGATTATCAGGAGCAGAAAGACAAAGAAGAGTGCCTTTGCTACTCCCATCAATGATGAGCGTGGTGGGCAACAATGGTGACGATGCCAAAGTCTGTTGTCTGTTCATGATTCATCGCGTCTGTGTACGTGTGATCCAATGATCAATGGTAGGTTACGACACAGCATTTATCAGCCACAAAAGCCGCGGTTTTGGAAATCTCAAGCCTGAGCCGCAGGCCGCTTCAAGCCTGATTCACGGCTTGACCTCGGCTCGGCTACTTTAGGCTCGGCTCGGCCGGCCCCAGGCTTTGGGCCGAGCCTGGCACATCACTATGGTATGTGAGTTCTATAAGTACCGTAACGTAAATAGAGCATGATAATGTGTAAGTGGCTCACCCTCAGTCGTTGACCAGGCCATGTCTGTCTTTGACATGGCCACAGTTAAGGCTGAGCTCTCTAACTGCTGGTACAGAGCCTGATCCTGGTTCAGCAAAGCTCATCGATATCTGAAACATCTGTCAGAGGATCAGTGGGACGAGATCACTACAGCTTATAAAAGGCACATAATCTGGCAGATACCTGATCCGATATATATATATATAGTTTGTACAAATTGTAGTAAGCTGTAGGCTTACAATATCATGCATTATGATAATGTGCAATAATAGCCTTCCAGCCATCTTTTGATTCGGCGCTCAGCTCTTACCGGGGTTTATCACTGAGTGGACTTGTATGGTGGCGAATGCGCTCAGGTTGATGCCAGCACTCGGTAGTTAAATTTGCCAACATTTATTAAAAATCAAAAGCTCTCACTCAAAGACTGAACGGTTGGAATGGATATTCCATGTGGCTCATGATATGACCGCGTCCTCCGAAGGACTCTGAGCGCTCATCACAGATTGGATCTTCCAGAGATCCGCCAATGACCGGTAAATAAATGTTTGATCAATAATGATGCATGATGACCATTGGTGTGCTGCATGGAACTGTTCTTTTATACTTACTTATTTGGCATGTGGCGCCCACATTGACTTATACTTATAATGTCAGGCCGATGACCAGTATCGATCTCTCCCGATCCCCTGACCGATCCCAATTCTTGCCATCCCATATGAACGACATTGACAACATATTTGGAGCCATTCTTAGTGGCGTGATCGTTAACGCTTGGTGAGCTTGCCAGCTGCTTGAATTTTCACAGTGTAATGTATTGACCGGAATTGTTGTAGGGTTTTGGGCCTTGTTTGTCTATTGACTTACCAGTACTACTTGAACTTCCCTTTGGATAGCAGACGCAACAAATTGATGGTATGTACACGAACTCTCCCGCCATTTGTATAATGTGACGACCCCTCGCTCCGGAGGTGGCATGGATGGGGTATGCTCTTAATATCCCCAATTCCACACATAATTTGATGGTACCAGATTTTTACAGCTGCTCAATTCGTGAGTTCCTCACTGATTGTCATTTACCTACCGTTGTCTAATGAGGGACAGAATTATCGTGTCTAAGATGATATACTACTATGTCATAACATCAGTCGGAATTCCGGAGAACCTTGCCCTGGTAACGTGGTAAGTCCTTTCGTTTCGAAGTTGCAGTGAAAATGTTGTTGATATATTGAGATGAATAGGGAATGGCCGCTGTATTTAGGACTTTCGGTGTGTTCAAGCATATCGCCTCTATTGGATCTAGCAATGACTCGGATATAGAGCGTTTCTGCATTCAGCGCGCAGGCATACTATGCCCGACGTACCCATCTTTGTCGGTTCTCTCAGGCTTCATTCCATTGCTCTATATATCTCATATATCTTACAGTGACCAAGTACCACTTTTTGTTCGGGATTACCGTGAGCGCTCAATGTTCCCCTCAACATTCTTGTTAATAAACCTATGTGCGTGTACTTAGTTGGGGCTTGCGTTCTTGCAACTCGGTATTTTCAAAAATCCTCAATATATCAGACTCGGACTCTACTCATTTGTATCTAGGATTCGGTCTTGCAATCACGTCAATGGGGTTTAAACTTCGGGTTCTCTCAGAATTTGTCACTGTAGAGGTCTGTCCTGTTGTCGATCTTGTCCTCGAGTGGCACTGAATTTTTCAGTGGGTTGCGTTGTTATGGGTTGCGTTTGCCGCCGCATGCGATCTCTTGATTACTGGTGTACAAGTTGTGTATCTTTATCGCCACCGATCTAGAATTCCTGGGTAAATTTTACAGGACTCGGGTGTATCACGCTTTTCTAATCGACTGTATACTAGGACAAATCAGCTCATCAAGACTTTGGTTCTTTATATCATGAGTACTGGCCTGTTGACAAGGTTCTACCTAGTAGTCCCCAAGCCAGGACCACTAATACTCATAATCCTTTATCTAGCATTATGGCTACGGTCGAGATGATTACGGTATTTGAAACTTAGCAGAACCAACCGCAAAACATCTAACATGACTCGTAGCTTGCGATTCTGGGATTGAATTTCACGCAACTCTTTCTCAGTATGCCTTTGGGCGGGGGTGGGTTACTCACACATCACGGATGACATGCGCTGATAATTTTCTATAGTCTATACCATCTCATTTCTTGCAAAGTGAGTGCCAATCAGTGCACAGCAGATACTCCATGTTCATGACCCAATTAGTCTAGACTCACGCCGGGTCACACGAGCTCAGATCGGCATAAGTCATGAAATCGTCGGTCTTGAAAGTCTACGGGCCTCACACAATCCTGATAACACCCGCAACATCACGTTTAAGAAGACGGTTGTCCATACGGAAAGTATTCTCGAATCTAGCGACACAATGGAGTTTTCGGTCTGTATTGCTTTTTTTGAAAAAGAATATGCACATTGGCTGAGTGAGAGGCCCATAGGACTCTGGCAAGAGGGTGCAACCGAAGACTCAGTTTGTGGACGACCAGGTTTGAGTATGTCGCATCATGATCGTTAAGATCAGTGAGGGCCTTTGCAATTTGGCCTCCTTTGGTATGGCGCGCACTACTAGTTCTGCCAGTGGGTGATATCATAGTAAATGGGGTTACAGGAAAGCCAAAACACGGATGGCGTACTTTAAGCAACGAAATGGGAGCAATGATTGAGAGCATACATATGTAACCTAACGACAATTAATGTTGTGCTGATACATTTATATCAGAGAGGGAGGAGTTCCAAACTTCGAGCTCTCCTGACGTAGCCTTCTGTATCAAAATCATCGACGAGGAGGTTGAGCCCATCCTCTCTTAACGCCTTTATTCGGACCCACTTTATTATATGTTCATCTAACACACGCCTGCTGCAACGGATTCATCCCTTCGGCCATCACAGGAGCTCGACCGTTGTCGACCCCCAAGACG
The DNA here is from genome assembly GCA_018856295.1 of Blastosporella zonata. NCBI lineage: Eukaryota > Fungi > Basidiomycota > Agaricomycetes > Agaricales > Lyophyllaceae > Blastosporella > Blastosporella zonata. The sequence goes on from JAFLHD010009085.1 coordinate 9,866, forward strand.
ATTCGAAGAAGATAACGCTTCGCATCCCGAAAACATCCACACCGCGGCACAGCAATGCTACGGTCTAGTATAAGTCCAGGCCCTCAGCACGACTACAGCATCCATGATGAACGCATTATGTGGCCTCCCATACTAGGCGATCTCGATAAAAATCGCCATACATGCTCAGGGACTGGAGTGCAGGCAATGTCACTGAAGAGAAGAAGGGAGGGAAGTCCACTGGCCCAATTTCTAGCCGCCGGAGATGATGTATGACTCGCGTCTCTGTCATGCATGGGTTATCTCCATTGCTGGTATTCGGAGGATCTCGCAATATGATGACGTCGACTCGGCAGCGTTGGGTATCGAGATACAACAGACGATTGAAAGCCTCGTGGGGGGTATATTGCACAAGACTTGTGGGAAGCCTCTCAACGTGATTTTACGCAGTTTTGGAGCAGAATCAAAGAGGAGCTTTAGGAATGCGTCCTTAGATTGTCGCGACACAATCTGATTTCGATCTCCTCCAAGAATGGAAAAGAGCCACGTAACAGCTCTCCGAGGGGAGGGCGAAATATACCAACATTGCACCAATCGGACTCGAGCTGTAGTGACAGATAGCGGCATCTGTGGGCGTGCGTTGCCAGTGCTCTCGCACACGGTCGCATGGACCATCTGTGTGGCCGTGGACAGTCGAATCGCGGAAGGAGACCTTCAACGATAGTGAGAGGGCTCCCAACCTGCCAATCCAGTTGTGTAGGTCTGCGATATATTTGGAATCCGGTGGAATAAAGGTGTGAGTAGCTTCAATTTGCACATGGAACGACGTCCAAAGTTCTGGCATCAAGTGGGACAGAGCACACGCTACCAAGTAGTAGAGGACATTCAGAGGGGTCTCGTTCCAAAAGAGGGTGAAAATGTGGGAGGGAACGAGCCTCCAAAACTTACGAGAAGAGGCCCACGGCGACTCACGCTTGTGATAAATATTTAAAATGACATATTCATGCTCATGACCGCAGTCCAGCTAGCCGTGTTGACTATTGTGCCTCCATATTCTGGTCTTTGGTGTATATGTAGCGCGCAAAAGCTGGTGTAGAAAAGCTAGTGGAGCGTGGCAGCTGCGACGTCAACCCTTGGTTTGAACTCGGAGTCGGAATCGGAGCCGAAGTTTCCGAGTCATCACATGACTCTTTAGGGTAGGGGCAAACCTAATTTTTTACCCTCATCGACACACGCCCGGATAATCGACAAGAGAATCTTGCATTTCCGCAAGACTA
>JAFLHD010009086.1:0-11104 GCA_018856295.1 Blastosporella zonata
GAAGCCCCAGCTAAAACGGTATGCAAGTTTATACCTAGGAAAACCCAGGTTTCATCAACCATCAGAAATGTCCAAACCTTCGTGGGAAGAACATTCTCCTTTCTCAATCTCTCCAGAGCCTCCACAGTGGTGGCACACACTTGACAGCGGGACGACATATCTTATAAGGGAAAGGCCAGCCAAAGTCTGGTACTGGACCACTTGTGAATATACGCGAGCCTAAACATGACACCCGTCGTCGAGCTTCGCGTCACAGACATTGCCGCATACTCTCTCGGCGCCTGGTTTGTGTACAAGTTGCTCAAATTCACTTTCTCAGCCAGGTCGCGCGGTGTCCAGACGAGCCCCCTGCGTGGCCCGCCAAGCCCAAGTCTCTTATTCGGCCTTTCGCGCGTCATCCGAAATGCTGAGGACGTATCAGTGCTTACCGAACAATGGGCGAACGAGTACGGCTCGGCTTTTCGTGTGCCTATCGCATTGGGGTCTGGGCGAATTGTTATCATCGATCCCAAGGCTGTGACACATTTCTATTCGAAAGAGACTTTTGGATACGTTCAAACCCCGCTCGCAAGAGTATTCATCGAACGGCTTGTATGTTTTCACTCCGGTTTCGAGGTACATTATTCTGAAACTGTAAATCAAGTTTGGGCGGGGCATCTTGTGGGCCGAGGGCGAAAGCCACCGCAGGTTCGTGTGACGATAGCTCCTTGGGCTTCGAGTGATACTTAGTTCTCAGGCAACGAAAGGCTTTATCCCCGGCATTCAGTAACGCCGCCATCCGGAAACTCACTTCGGTTTTCTATGATTCATCTTATAAGGTACATTTCTCAGTTTTCTAGCTGTCAGTGTACTTACGCCTTCCACAGTTGAAAGACAACTGGGACGCGATTTTGGACTCTGCTTCTGGTGACGCGGCGGTGATAGACGTCCAAAAATGGTACGCTCATCAAACCCAACTTCACTGATACCGCAGACTGAACAAACACAGGATGAACCACGTCTCGTCAGTAGCGCCCCCTCCATTGCTCATAGCCTATACTAACCTCCAACAGTCTGGACTCGATCGGAATCGCCGGGTTCAGCCACGACTTTGGGTCCTTGGACGGCAAAGTCCCGGCCGTCGCCCGAATCTTCGAGTCTTTACAGACCGGAACCAGCGCCCTGTCCCTTCTTGTCTTTCTGCTCGGCTCTGCAATTCCCATTCTTCTCAAGTTACCGACCAGCGATAATGCAAGATGGTCGAAGCTGCATGACGAGATGAGACAGATCGCCAACGATTTATTGGAGAGGACGAGGCAGGAGAAGGAACGCGACAGCATGGGAAGCGGCGATGATGCAGGGGAAAAATCGATCATTGGACTCCTGAGTATAAGCAACCTACGCTATTTGATTTTCCGGTACTGATTGTTCCATCAGTCAAGGCAGAAAGCGCAAATGCGCAGCTGCAAATGTCGCACGAGGAGATTATTGCACAGGCCAGCCTAAGCCTTCGCAGCTGATTCCAACCTCATACTGACGCCCTCATTAGATGGTCCGTCTTTCCTTCCATACCTGGCTGGCGCGTTAAGTATCATGACTGACTAGCATCCAGAACGTCTTGTTACTCGCAGGATACGAGACGACATCCAGTAAGCCTACCCCATCCCTTCCACTTAGCTTCTTCTAATCTTGTACATCAAACAGTCAGTCTAACGGTGAAATTCCTCCCCTAATGAGCTACCTCGACTATTATCTTGACGTTACTTTACAGTGGGCTCTCATAGAACTATCTCGCAAGCCAGAGAAGCAGAAAAAGCTCCGCGAGGAGCTCTCCCGCTTCTCCACCGTTGATCCCACCTGGGAACAACTCGTTTCCGAGCTCCCGTATCTCGATTCAATCGTCCACGAGGTACTCAGGCTGCATCCTCCGGTCTCGGACACGAATCGCATCGTACGTCGTCCCGTACCTTTAATCAATGAATGAATAAATAGACAATGCATACTGATTCGATTGTCAGGCCGCGGACGACGACATCATACCCCTTTCAACTCCCATCGTGACTGCATCAGGCGAAGAGCTGTCGAGTATCATCATCAAGAAGGGTACGCCCGTCACCGCACCTATCCGTGCTATCAATCGCTCCGAAGCGTTCTGGGGACCCAGTGCTAAAGCCTTCGAGCCCGAGCGGTGGCTCGAGGAGTCCGCAGATTCTGCGGGCCTGAAACAGTTCATCCAGGGGCATCGAAACATTCTGACATTCTCGGATGGTCCTAGGATATGTTTGGGACGTAGCTTTGCGTTGGCAGAGTTCAAGGTGGCTTTTTTATATTGCTTGATTGCTTGTGCTGCTTATGTACCATGATCTGAAGGCGGCACTGTCGGTCCTTATACGGAACTACACATTTGAGCTTCTCGATGGCCCGGAGACGAAGATCGAGAGACATCGCGGAATTTTGCCGAGGCCTAAGGTAGCAGGTGAGGACGGGCCAAGGGTCCCGATGAGGGTTAGGCGTGTCGAATAGTCGTTGGCGGGCGTGTGGAGGACGATTTCTTGGTGTTTTGGGGTGCATACGGACATGGGGATTTCTCCCGGAATTATTGGCGTGGAACGCAATGTTTTTATGGACTTTGATGCACAACACACTCGTTTCTTTCGTATGCAGCATTCTCTGTATCATTGTCAGCCATCGCCATTTGGAAGGATGCAAATCATCCTGTTGGGGGATCAGCGCCCAGTGATCGAATAATCCATCCCAGGAACTTCGATGATCGGCATAACTGTGTCTCCATTTATTCCCCTGTCAGCGCTGGATCAGGCGATTGATGTTCCCAGTTAAGCGCTTCATGCGTTCACTCCTTGTGATCCGACATGCCCACTAGGTTTCGTTTCAACTCTCGCTTCGATGTCGGAACGCTGTTCTTCGAAGGGTATTCCTTTCTCTTGCAGTTGATGATCTCAAAGACAATGATTCATTCCTTAGGGTATCCCACAGGAACTCACACTGCTCCCGGCCTTCGACATCGATTTGCTTGGCCACAGTGGCGCTCAACAAGAATACACTTCATGCCTTGAGTCATTGATACCAACACGACCCTACTCAGGGTTATGGTTTTCATTCTATCTTCCCTGCCGATTAAAGCGCGTCTTCGTAGCGGTGACACTTGGCCATATTTGATGTGTTAGGGTCGATTGCGGTGCAGTGGATCATTTACCTGTCGATCAGGAGACGGGATCGCACTTGCATGTCATCAGAGGTCATCAGGCAGTCCCATTAGGCAACCATTTGGTGTGGAAAACAGTGATTTGCAGGGTCTCGGAAAGATGAAGAGATCGATAGAGTGCAGTACAGATACAAAAACAGGGTGATGCTTAACGATACGAGAGGCCGCTTCCGAAAGAGCTAATACATTATACAATAGTTACGGAGGTCTGGATCGCAAGACATCAAAATAGAACACAAAATACAGAAGCACAAATATTTGTCGAGGTACACGCAAGATACACATTTGAAGAAATGCAGAGGGGAGATGCAATGATCCACAGTTTCAACGAATATCAGACATCGGCTCGCCCGGAGTCGAAGTCGAAACAGGTTTCGAATGGAAAGCGGGACGCAATGCCGTTGAAACCTTTGGGTCGGCAAAAGATCGACTATAAGGTGCCGATGGACTGTAAGTGTAGTTGCGCAATGGCGGGGAGGGTGAGCTTGAGGAGGAAGGGGAGGAATTATAGTCTTGATAACCAGACCGCACGTGAGATTGAGAATATCGCGTAAATGGTCGCAAGTCATGATGATTGCGGTCAGAAAATTCGCTCTGTGTCGCCCAGGGACGCTCAGATGTAGGATGGACGGGAGAGGCTTCTTCTGGGAGGGAATCGAGTTCGTCCTCCTCATCATCGTCCTGAGAATTCCCGCCATCGGATCCATCGGACCCTTCGTCCATGGCGATACTGCCGATGGGAGGACTGAATGAGTTCATATTACGGGGATCTCCACCGGGTATGAAGACTAGGCCTTGAGATGGGCCTCGGTTTCGGCGACGGCGGTTGTCTGCGGCATGCTGCGGCCTGGAGGCTCCTGGAGTCGTGTGATTGCGATAATGTCGACGCATGTTGGAGTTTACATTGAATTCGCGAGCACAGTTTGGCCACGGGCAACGAAATGCTATACCAAAGTAGTAAGTATAAGTAATCAAGGAAGTACAGACGAAGCTCGACTCACGGGTGGCTCCTGTATGGGTATTGACGTGGATTCGAAGGCTACTAGGTCGGTTAAATCGCTTGAGGCATGTTGAGCACACATGTTTCTTCCCATTGTTGTTCGATCCCGACAGATCATCATCACTGGCGGCATCAGGGTCGTCTGGCGAGCGATCCCGGCTGCGTTGCGCCGCCGGAAAGGAGATAAGCCCAGCAGAATATCCTGCACGAGTAGACATCGGGCGGGAACCTCCGTCGTTGAGATTACACGAAGAATTGATGACATTGCTGGGCGGCGGCGAAGATTGCCCGACATCTTGTGCTGCAATTCCATGGTCCGGAACGTTAACTCTGAAGACAGGTCCGCCAGGCGACTCGCGTTGGGCTTGAGTGTTGTAACCGGCAGAACTATGTCCTCGGTTCGGAAAGGTGGGGCTGGATGCGATGTGCTGCAGCGACGAGCTAGACGGATCAGAGCGAAGGACGTCGAAGGAGAAGATAGGGGAGTCCGACTGTGATTTGTCGTCGCGGCGGGTGTAGTGCCTAGAAGGCGCAGGATAGTCGTTCCTCGTTAGAGCACTAGAAGCATGAACGAGATGTGAGGCCATGGTGCGCGGCGATGCTGCGGATGCAGTAGTGTGACGCCTCATATTAGAAGAGCCTGAGGAATAAACGATGTCCCTGGGTCGGGATGGTTGCGATATCTGGCCAAGTTATGAGTTTTTACATCAACACCTGAACAACGAGACTTACGGGATTCTGAGTATGAGAGGACGCCATATGTGGCCTATTGTGGCGGGAATCTTTTAGAAGATGATCTGAAGTTGATGAGTATACAGGATATTCATAAAAGAATGTCACATACCAGGGAACATTTCGTGAATACTAGGTAGGATGACATGTTGCATGGATGACATTGTCTATCACAGCAATGGACTCGTTGGAATACAAAAGTGAGGACTGCTAGTAGCTGAGAGCCTTATTATATATGAAACAAAGCCTATAAAGAAACTCGAGCGAGAGAACGAGGGCCGAGAACGTGAGCAAGTAGAGGCAGTCCGAGGGGTTAGCGCCGGGTCAGAGGGGGGCGTTTTTAATCAAGACGTTGGGTGGATGTAGAGCCTTCTTGAACGCTCTGGGACGACCAAAAGGAGAATTCCGTGAACAATGGCTTGTGGGTGAAAAAGAAGAATGCGTAATGGGTGATCTGATGCTTTATACACGCGCGGCCACAAGGATGCCGGCAAACCCGTAATCGAAAAAGGCAGTACCAGAAGGATTGGCGCCCCGCCATGGCCGATTCCTGATTAGCCGTCCATACAGATTTGGCAATACCCCGATCAGCGGCTCATGTCAAGCTCTTAGTAGACTAGCCAAGCCTTAGACTGCCTGCCTAGTACACACCGCAAATGCAGATACAAACTCCCGAGGACCGCCGTGACCCGTGAACCTTGATGGAAAACCATCCATTCTGGCTCTACAGATTGCCGTCCTTGAAGCTTGACGTTGAGAGGGCGTCCTGTCAATGACTCCCCCTCAAACCCGAAGTGATGACATTTCAAAGCGCCATCTCCACACAAGGACCTATGCCTGAGAATTTCGTATCAGCAAGTCTGTGAAGGAGTTTGAAATCTCAATCGACAAGTTCGGAGAGGAAAGGCACACGTACAATACGAACAAATATGAAGATCATTGCCACTCCGCGAAGCGTACCCATCCGTTATGAGGTCCGTGTGCCATGGGGATCTGCATAACCATCATTACACCCTTTCCAAATATGCAAATCTTCCCCAAACGAGGCTAGCCAGTTTCCATCGTGAATCTGAAAACCCCATACTTCGTTTCTAGAAAGTCTGAACACTGTTAGTCTGTAACTCCCTATCGTGGATCCAATCCTGGCCAACTCAGTCGAATCATTGACCGCATGGTGTACATTTGCCGCCCAAAGCCAAACTCTAAGCCAATATCGGTCTCCTAGATGTTCCCCGCATAATTCCAATTAGCACACTGCCGATCACATCGCGTGAGTACGCCGTCAACCGGTGTTCTAAATGCTGCAACACTGAAGGTGAGTTTCGTGGGACGAAGATCAGCATAAGGTGCATTTTCGCACCGTTACAACCGTTGGAGGGACATTAAGACATGTGGAGTGTATTTCGGACCGGGACTTCTTTGTAACGGGTGCGATATGGAAGACATTGTGGGGCGTTGTAATCCCAGAGTCAGTAAGACGTGGTTCGATTTGAAAGCAGCTCCCTGGACTGCGCGGCGCTGCGTAAGGCTTCTCAGAACCTTATATGTGGCGCGTGTTAGCTCTGATGATGACAGAAAGTGCATTGTTGTATATAATGGATAAAGGGAACGAGTCAGAGGGCGGCTCAAAATGACTCTTGTAGCTAGTCACGTTTTTGCCTGTGGAAGCAGTTTCGACGTGAATGAAAGACCTCGTGGTTTACACGCGTACAGCTGACCCACATTTTGAAGACACCCTGTTCCCAATTATGCTTCACCAAAGCATCCAACACGGGTCACCGTGGTGTTTGGCGAGGTCAGTGAGCGTACTTCAACAATCCTGCGGCCCGGTGATTCCTACCGCCTTTCGACCTTCCCATTCTGGGGCACCACGGCCAGAATATGATGGTTACGGGGTGCAAAGTTGATGGAACGTGATTTGCGAGCGCCAAGGCTGCAAATAGAACAGTACCAGATGGGGAATCGATAAGACCGTCATTCATATCTCTTATGGCGATCATCCCTGACGCACCGAGAAACGCGACGAGACTCTAAGCCATCCTATTCATACCGCGAGCTCCTTCCCACCGTCAACCAAGAAAACCTATGTAACAGAATCTCCGACGTTGACGGTGACAACCTGAATTTAGTGTGGCCATCAAAACGAATACGCTCTATCGATTTCACTGCATGGGACGCAGGATACTGTATCTGAGAATCAAGGTGAGCGGCCTTTGTCTTCCATGATAGATTTCCATGGTTGACTGATCGGGAATTGAGCCAGCTTCGCACTTTCTACCCGGAGCTTTCCTGAAAGTGGGCGCCCGCCTTCTCACTTAGCAATAATGTCATCGTAGCGAAGGGAAACACATAGTGGACGTGGCCAGAGAGGGATATGGACGGTAGTTGCCGTTTAAGGAGGGATACCTGGTAAATGGGAAGAATCATAACGTTTGGGATTCAACGGTAAACTAACTATTCACCTCTAGGTCCGTTGAGGGCGTCTTCTTGTTCATCTGGATCCTGAGATGACGGGTTCTGCTTTGTCGACACATTTCATCTTGATTTGTGATATTTTCTGCTTTGCTTATCCTTCGGCCATGCCATAGTACACCATTTACGCAAAAATTCTGGAAACGTAGTAGCCACATTGGTTAGAAATTAGAAGTAGGAGATCTTGACTCGGAATCCGGTGCCTGATGGGACATACATTGCTTTGGACGTTTGGCCTATCACAGGGCGGATTGGCTCTTAAATGACCTGGCGCTATACTATTAGTATACAAGGAGCAAATTCTGATGAAATGGGGTGAACTAAACGATTGTCGGGGCAGGAAAATAGGCGTGTACTAGGTCCATTTTGGTCTTTTGTGAGCGCTAAGCGCTGATGTTTTGCCTGTATTTGTAGCCCTCACCAAGATAGCATTCTAGCCGGGCCTCAGATTTTATTCCTGCGGAACTTATTCGTTTTTGTCAATCAATTAGAGTTCGCAAAGCTGGGGTAGAACGTACATCTTCAAGTTGCCTTGGTCCTGAAACCAGCCGAATCCCTCGAGTTCAATTCTCAACTGGCGCTAAGTTTAGACCGTGGTGAATGCGCGGCAATACACTGGCAATACACTGGCCGTGGTATGATATCCCCACTGGTGAATCAGCCCATTGTTGGCGAAAAGTGGGATCTGGGATCATCGCCGAATCGGACCTGGACCACCCATCATTTAGTAGGTGCACGTGGTTAGCTTGATAATATCCAAACCCGGTGGGGCATTCTTACGTTCGTTGTGAAGCGTCTCCGATGTTGGTAAGTATTCTCTACCTACCAAATATTCTGATTAATCAACCAAGCCCAGCTAGCGCAGGAATTTTATCCCCATATAATGCGCTTGTAGGCCTCACACGTACCGACAGGTTTCTCGTGAACTTGTAGCCGATGTGGGTGCGCTGTCCATTCGCTAAATCTGTCTATCTACTGCGCGAATCTTAGGTTTGTCTTACATGTCCATATGTGCAGTTTTACACGCGTACTACTGTCCACGAGGTGCTCAAGCGTCACTTGTTACATCGAATCGGTGACGGCTTTTCTATTCACATATCGCCATTAATTTTTTCTACGCTCGTCCTGTCATCCTTCAATGAGACGTTAATACTTAGGGAACATTCACTCCGACAGCTCGATACATTCACACATGACCACGTTGTACCTGATCCCCACATGTGCCTTTTTTCTACCCAGCTTTCACCGCATGCCTCATCTGTTGTTGCAGACAGTTATAAGAAGCTGTCTAAGTTGCCCATTTTGAATGACATCCTGCATTTATGTAGGTGACTTATGACACGGGCAGCGAAGGCGCCCGTTCTTCACTCGAACCTTGTGCTTGTTCATCATCTGGCGCGCCCTGACCTACACCTTGTCACCGAGTATGTCCGACATTCTATCCAAAGTAGCATTAAGACACTAATCTCCACAGAAGCCACCTGATATTGATGCACAATCCACAGACGCTTGTGTGCCAGAACCGTTCATGACCGTTGGCGCACCAAAGATAACAGCTTCTCGTAAGTTAAGTAAGAGACGCCCTTCCCTCCGAATTCACTCATACAAATGATCTCAGTTTTCCTCAAACCTACACCTTGTCACCGGTTATGCCCGTTTCTATCATATTTTCAAGGCGACCATGAAGCCTAGAACATATCTGTTGTCTACTTATGCGGGTAAGAACGGATTTGTACTCCGAATCTTCACAATATAATTCTGGCGCTTTTCCCAGCCGTTACTAGTTATGTACCCATTAACTCCCGTCAAGTCACAAGTTTGGCTATCCTACGGAAGATCCATCTTCACAGAAAGGCACGTCACGCGTTGTTCTTATTCTGATCATAAGAAATAATTTCCCTTGGTCGATAGGCCACCCTACGTGATTTTGTTTCTCGCCAGGCGATCCTTCAAACTAGTCGGTGCATGATCGTCACCATCCTGCATAATCTAGTTCTAGCTTCGGGTTCTCCGAACCGCCGGGGAGATGTGGGTCAGCTTGGCTGTGATGATCCAAATGCCGAACCCAAATCTTAACCTCTAAACAAGGCTCATATCGACATGACTTCGAATTCTCAACTTGTTTGGCTTATCGCTTTGTAGTTGCGTAAAGGCCAGCTTTCGGAACCGGCCTTTTCAATCGACAGATGTCGACAGCAGCTCCATCTACCTAGAACCAAGGAACAGAACAGTTCCAGTAACAAGGGCCTGGAGAGGTTAAGGGTACGGAAAACATTTATACTAACGAAACATTCTGTCAGATAAGCACACGTCTCCTCGGCGTTTCTCATTCACTTAAAGTCATACGACTTTTCTGGCCTAACGCGGCTATATAAGTACAAGACATCGTTCCACCTGGTTTGAGGATACAGACATGTCCTCCTCGATCTCGCCGACCAGGGTAGGGTAGCCTTGATAGTATAATTAATCCTGAGTATGTCTCAGCAACAGGCTGGTTCTTACCAGCATTGTTGACGAGGACATCAATGTGAGCATGTAGTTCGAGGCTGTTTCGCGTAAATTTCGAAGCGAAGCTGTCACATTAAGCTCAAGGGTGTCGGATCCTTGGGCCTTGGGGTCATCGAGTTTGGATATGACCTCATCCTCCCTTTTCAAAGCAGCAAGTGTAAGATCATGCACAAGTCCTGTTCTTGACTCATCGTTAGCGTGGACTTGAGATCGTGAAGCCTTATTCAGTTTTTTTTACGATGTGCCGGTTCGCTGTTTGTGGCCAGTCAGCTCAACCGTAAAAGCATGCCTTCGAAAGTAATAATCGACCCTGGTATTTCCCTGTCCGGCCTACGCACAGTATATTTTTGCCGAATTTGGGTACTTCCGCACTGCGTTCCTCGCGGCTGATCACCGAGCTCCCCAAGTCGTCGACTACAAGCCGGTCATTGACAAATTTAATGTGGTTCTCCATGTAAAAACTACGAACATCCTGCTACAATGTTACCAAGGCGGAATCTGAGAAGACTTTGGCTCGTTGGAAGGTCTCATTCGGCTCTGCCTTTGATCAGGTCCAAACACTTATTCCTTGCTATCTCCTTCCCCTATGCATTTTGTCGCAGTCGTTTGTCTCGAATTTCCTAGTCCATATGTAGTGTCATCACGCTTCCTGACATTAACTGGTCTCGTGAATGTTAAATCTATCAACGAACCCGATAAACAATCTCAGCGTCTAGGTCATTCCAGCGACTTCTACAATTTCGAAGCCCTTTACTCAAACCTTACGAACGACTGGCACTGCCTTTTACTGTTTGTATCTACCCTCGTAGTTCCTGGAGCTTTCCAGACTTTCCAATTACTTATATCGACATCGGAGAGATTCATCGCCTACTCACGAAATCACAGCGCTCATCGGAGGTTCATTGACACCTATGACGGCCTAGCTATAGGTAGCTTCACGCCGATCAGACATTGTGCTCCTAGCTGATGGTCAATTTTTTGTATCTTTGCCTGAGGCCCTGAGCGTATCAAAGTCAAGTAAGTCAAGTTGAATCCATTTCGACTTATTGAAGTATCACTACGTAGTTTAACTCAGCATCAACCCCCACTATGTGGCTTCTCGACTTCTCATTCGTGGAGAATGTAATCAGCTTATCGAAACAATGTGCATCTTCTGATCTAAACCACTAGATTCCTCCCCCGGGGATGTG